>WAAG01056646.1:69465-93055 GCA_013390105.1 Tichodroma muraria | reverse complement strand
TCCGCCGTCGCACGTGCCCACGGCGACGCTGCTGCAGCCGCGCGTGCCCGGGGCCATCACCGTGGAGGCGCCGAGCGAGCGCGCCCTGGCCCGCTGCGACCGGTACCTGCTGACCCACCAGGAGCTCGCCTCCGACGGGGAGATCCGCACCAAGCTCATCAAGGTGACCGCGGGAGCCTCGGGAGCGCCGGGAGCGCCGCGCCGGTTAAAGCTGCGCGAGGAGCTCCGGGCTGTGGGGCTCGGTGCTCCGGGCTGGGGGCGAGGTTGGGATCAGGACCCAGCTCATCGAGGCGGCCTCGGGGATCTTGGGAGTGCTGGGAACGCTGGCGTTGGGATTGCTGGAGTTTGGTTTGGGGGTCCGTGATCTGTGGGATCCCGTGGTTCGTGAGTTCCTCCACGGTTTGTGGGATCCCGTGGTCCGCGAATCCCGTGGTTTGTGGGATTCCATGATTCGTGAATCCCACGATTTGTGGGTCCCGTGATTTGTGGAATCCCGTGGTTTGTGGGATTCCATGGTTTGTGGATCCCGTGATTTACGAGATTCCGTTATTTGTGTGGATCCCATGATTTTTGGGATCCCATGATCCGTGGATCCCATGATTTTTGCATTTTCCTGTGGAAAAAGGCAACAAATCCTTTGGCAGTGAAATGGGGGGGGCTTATTAGTGTCCGTGTCTCTTTGGGCTGGAATTCTGGGATGAATCTTGGTGTTGTTCCTGTCCCTATCCCGCTTTTCCTTGTCCTTTTCCCACTCCAGGGGGACGTGTTCAAGACCAGGGGTGGGGGCCAGGCCGTGCAGTTCACCGACATCGAGACCCTCAAGCAGGAATCTCCCACCGGGTGAGTCCAGCCTCTGGAATACGGGAATTCCCAAAATTCCCGTTGTGGAACCTTTAATTCGAGCTTCTGGAATTCCCAAGGTTCCAACGGCGGAAACTTTCATTTGAGCTTCTGGAATCCTGGAATTCCCGAGGTTCCAGTGATGGAACCTCTCATTTGAGCTTCCGGAATTCCAGAATTCCAGGTGCGCACGTGGAACCTCTTCTGGGCCGGATGATCCAATGGGAAAATACAACTTGAAATCCCATAAACTTGGAGAAATTTATGGATGCTGTAGCTTGCTGGATCCAAGATTTATTAAGGAAGACTGAAGAGGTTTTCTAGTCTTGGAATGTGGCAAATTCCACGAGGTTTGTGCTGTAATTAATTCCATAAATTCCCGTTCCAGGCGGAAGCGCCGCTCGTCCCCTCCCAATCCCGACCCCGCCGGGGACGCCGCGGACTCGGAATGGACGGATGTGGAAACCAGGGTGAGCTGGGAATGTCCTCCTGGATCCTGGAATTCTGGGATGGGTTGGGTTGGGTGGGAACTTCCGCTAATCCCAATTCAGCCCTTCCATGGGCGCTTCCTGCTATCCCGGGCTGCTCCGTCCAGCCTTGGCCATCCCAGGGCTGGGGATCCAAACCCCACTGGATGAGGGTTTGGGAATGGTGGGAAGCAGCGGATCCTGACTTTGGTGTATTCCCAGTGTTCCATGGCCGTGGAGATGAGGGCGGGATCGGCGCTGGGACCGGGATTCCAGCACCACGCCCAGCCCAAGTGAGTGCTCCTGGAATTCTTTCCTGACAACTTCCAAACTTCGGGAATGTTTCCCCCCGGCTTTGCTGCTCTTCTACTTTGGGTTTTCATTCCTGACTGGAATATCAGGAATGGCAGCGGGAACACCCTGGATTCCCTCTCCTGCCCCTTTAACCTCTTGCTCACATCATCCATCGGGAAATTCCAGTTTTTTGGGATTCCAATTCCCTGTGGGAAGAGGGAATTGAGGAATTGGAATGCACCTTCGTTCGCTGCTCCTGCTGCCCTAAAATCCAAGGAAAACATCAGATTTTGTAGTTTCCTTGGATTAAATGTTGGATTTTTTAGGAGGCGTGTGGGATTTGGGAGTGCAAAAACCTGGGAATGAGGGATTGGCTGCTCCCAAAATTCCTCTGGATGAATCCTGAAAGTTCTCTGTGGCTCTTTCCCGTTGCAGGCGCAGGAAACCCTGAGTTTTTCCTGCTGGAATCATGGATTTTCCCAGCCTGAGGAATTCTCCGCTGCCGTTGCTCCTCAGGAACTGCTTTGTGCTCATTCCCGGAGGTTTTTAGGGAAGCTGGGAAATTGTTCCATGGGTGATCCCAAAGAAGTTCTGGATGATTTCCACAGATCTAGGGAAATCTTAACGGTCCCTCTGGAATTCCAAACGGAGCTGGATTCTTACAGACAGAGCCGACAGGCTTTTCCCTGGGAGATTTTTCCAGCTTTTTCCCAGATTTTTAATCCCAAATTCATCTTTTCCGGTCGCTCCCTGTCTTTTGGGAGACCCAACCGCTGCTATTCCGAGCTGCAGTCCAGCACTTTAAGGGTGTTTTTGGCCATTCCCGATTTTACTGGAACCAGGAAAACCTTGGCAATATGGATTTCTTCTGGCAAGAATGAATTTGGAATATTTAAAGTATCACTGAGCTGTCAGAACATTCCAGAGTCACCCAAAATCCCGGGAGCGGTGGGAATTCACGTCCCACCTGCTTTGGGGGTGGGATGGGAATTCTGGAATGTTTTCCATGTGGGAATGGGGGGAAAAGGGGATTTCCTCACGGATAGGGTGGGAATTGGCTCTCTGTGTGTTCCTGCGAGGTGTTCAATAAATCCTTTTATTCCAAACCCTCTTCCTGGTTTTCAGGGAATTCCGAGGGGAGCAGCTTCCCTGGCTTTGCAGAAAGCCAGGATCGGCGGCGTTTTTTGGGATGTTAAATCCTGGGATCTGCTCGGATCTTGAGGTGGGGTTGGGACAATTTGGTCCTCAAGTTCCCACCAAAGGGAATTTGGGACCATTTTGAGGGATTGCCTCGATCCAAGATGTTCCAGCCCATGGAAAAGCTTTTCTTCCTGAGCTTTGGAATCCTCAAGTCCCAGAATGGTTTGGATTGGGATTGAGAGGGATTTTAAAATTCACTCCAAAGGCAGGGACACTTCCCACTATCCCTGATTGCTCCTTGGATATTCCAGGGATCCAGGGGCAGCCACAGCTTCTCTGGGAATTCCAGCCTCCCAGCTGGGAATTCCTTCCCAATATCCCATGAAAATCTCTCCTTTTTCCATTTCAAACCATTCCCCCTTTTCCTATCGCTGTCCAGGTCAAAATTCCCTCTCCCTCTTCTTTGGAATTCCCTTTCAGGCCCTGGGAGATTAAAAAAGGAGGGAGAGCGTTTGTCTTCAATTCCCGGTGTATGGAAGGAGAAAAGTGGGATGGAGAATGATCCACACAATTTTCAAAAAATTCCAAAGGAAAAACTGCTCCTCCTGCCACTATCCCAGGCTGTTCCTACCTGGCCTTGGACATTCCAGGAATCCAGGGGCTTCTATGGGAATTCCAGCTCAGCCCTTCCCCACGCTTCCAGCCAGGAATTCCTTCCCAATATCCCGTCAAAATCTCCCCTTTCCCAGTGGGAAGCCATTTCCTGTGTCCTGTCCCTTGTCCCAAATCCCTCTCCAGCTCTCCTGGAGCCCCTGGGAAGGGGCTCTGAGGATTCCCTGGATCTTTCCCTTCTCCAGGTGAATAATCCCAGCTCTCCCAGCCTGGCTCCAGAGCAGGACAGCTCCAGCACCTCCTCTGGAATATCTCCAGCAGCTCCATGTCCTTTTCCTGCTGGGATTCCAGAGCTCGGGGTGGGGGTGGGAGGGACAAAGGGAGAGGTTTTCCAGCCCCTTCAGAATTCCATGAGCTCCCGGCTGGATCCATGGGAAGCAGCTCTCTCATAGCACCGCTAGATGGGGTGGGAAAACCACGGGAACGGAGCTGCTTCCCGAGCCTTTCCCTGCCTTGGGATAAGGAATGATTCCTTGGGATTGGGAAATCCACTGGAATGACACCGCTTCCCGAGCTTTTCCCGGTGGGAATCAGGCCCTGCCCTGAGATAGGGATTTTCCTTGGAAAATCCCAGCCTGGGCAGCTCCCAAACCTTTTCCTGCCCCCGTGGGAGGATTAGGATTGGGATTGGGATCGGGATTGGGATAGGGATACCCAGTGGGAATGATGGAAAACTCTGGGAAAAGCTCTTGTTCGTGGGATTTAATGACTTCACTAATCATTAATGAGGAGCCACCTCTTGGATTTGGATTCCGTTATCCCGGTGACAGGATAAATCCCATTGGGAATGTTCCTGGGCAAAACTGGGATGCACAAGGAACTGATGCTCGTGGAGAAGGTTTGGATGCAGAAAAGGATTGAAAAGCACCAGGAATTCTGGATCAGCTCCCTTGGACTTTATTTATTTATTTATTTATTTATTTTTATTCTTATTTTTAATTAATTTTGATTTTTTTCTATTTTAATTTTTTTATTCTTATTTTAATCGTTTTCATTTTAATTTTGATTTTATCTTTGTTTTGTTTCTATTTTTTATTCCTATTTTTAATTCATTTTATTATTTTATTTTTATTCTTATTTTAAATTCAATTTAATATTTCTTTTATATTTCAAATTCTTATTTTAATTCTTATAATTTTCATTTTTTATTTTATTTCTATTTTTATTTTGAGGATTAAAAATAAAAAATATTTTGGAGGAAAATGGGAGCTTGGAGGGGAAATCTTGGATTTGTAGCTCCAAGATCTCTTCCAGGTTTTTCCAGGCGGATCCTGGTCCAAATCCCTTTAATTCCAGGGAAATATCCCTTTGTCCGAACCAGCTTTATCAGGACAAAGCGGGCGGCAAAATCCAAGCGTTTTATCCCAAAAATCCATCCCTGGACTGCAACGAGCGCTTTTTCCATGAGGTGTCAGTGTGGCACCGGGATTGCCATCCCTGTTTTCCAGAGCTGGCAAACCGTGGAAACCCCTCCTTGGATCAGCAGCGAATCCCAGCTCATTCCCGGCATTCCATGGATGGAGGGAGGGAGGGAGGCTTTGATCCCATTCCATGGATGGAGGGAGGGAGGCTTTGATCCCATTCCATGGGAAAGGAGCGCTCCTCTCCAGAGTCAATCCCACTGCGGCTCTTCCCACTTCTGTGTCCCAAAATTCCACCTCTGGGCTCTGCTCTCATCCCAACATTCCAGCTGGGAATGCTCTTTCCCTCACCCTGGACAAAACAAATGGGAAAAAAGAGTTCCCTGGAAAGGGACTTGGGACAAGGGACGGAGGGACAGGGCACAGGGAATGGAAAAGGGGATTTCGATGGGATACCAGAAGGGAAGGGATTGTCCCCTGTGAGGGGCTGGGATGGAATTCCCAGAGAAGCTGTGGCTGCCTCTGGATCCCTGGAACGTTCTAGGCCGGGCTGGACGGGGATTGGAGCAGCCTGGGACAGTGGGAGGTGTCCCTTCCCATGGAATGGGATGGGATTGAGTCCCTTCCCACCCACAGCATTCCATGACATTCCCACCCATGGATTTGTCCCCAATGTCCTTAGAATGCCTTGAAGTGTCCCAGAGCCACTGGGAATGATTTTCACATTCCAGCCAAGCTGGAATTGGCCGGAATTCCACTATTTTCCTAAAATCCCATCCCAAGCCTTCATTCCCAGTGTCATCCCAATGTCCCTTCATTTCTCCAGTGTCTCCATCCCAGCTTTTGCTGCATTCCCTGAATTTCTGGAAGCAGCCGATTGTTCCAAGGAGTCGGAAGCTGGGAAGCGCCTGACAGAGCCATCCCGATGTGAATTCCCAGAAATAATCCTAATGGGAAGCGACGCTGTCGGCTCCCATCCGTCAGCCCTGGCAGAGGCAGTTGGCTCCGTCCTTTGGAATTATGGAAAGGATGGAGAAATTGGGAATATCCTCAGCTGTGGCTGCTCTGTGGGAACGGAGCTCTGGGATGCAGATGGAGCCGGGAAACTCCTGGTGGCAGCGGCAGCTCCAAGGGCCTGCTGGAATTCCAAATTTTCCTTGTTTTCCCAGCCACTTCCATTGGGTTTTCCAGCCTTTTGGACTCTGGAATCCCAATTTTAACTCAAAGTTTTGGCTCCTAATTTTTGCTCCTAAATTTTGTTCCTAAACCTTAGGTTTGGAATTTTTCCTCCCAAATCTGGGCTCCAAATTTTTGCTCCTAATTCTGATTCCTAAACCTTTGGCTCCCGTATTTTGTTCCTAAATCTGGGATCCTAATCTTTTTTTTCCCTAAACTCTGGGCTCCTAATTTTTTGTTTCTAATCCTTTGACTTCCCGTTTTCCTTCCTAAATCTGGGATCATGATTTTTCTTCCCAAATCCCAGGCTCTTAATTTTCACTCCTAAATCTTCAATCCCATCCATGGGCAGGGACACCTTCCCCTATCCAAGGCTCTTCCAATTCCCATCCAGCCTGACCTTGGACACTTCCAAGGATTCATCCACAGCTCCTCTGGGAAGCCTGTCCCGGTTTTTCCAAGATTTCTCTCCATGGATGTCCCGGGTGAGGATCCTCCTGCCTGTCCATGACCCCTGAGCACCCCCATCCCTCTCCCACTCGCCTTCTCTGGGATCCAATGATTCCATGGAATACTTAATGGATTCCTCATTCCCTACCCAAGGAATGTTTTCCTAACCCTTCCCGTTTTTCCATGCTGGCTTTCCGACAGACAGAGCAGTTTATCTGGAAAAGCGGGAGAAGTCTCCCGAATCCCCCTTTAATCCCGGAATGTCGGCAGGTAAGGGGTTCAGTGTGGCCCCAGGGCCTGGGTCATGGCACGGGGCTCTGCTCCCGAGCAATAAACAAAGCCTGGATTGAATTATTCCTGGGAAATTCCTTGATCCACGCCTGATTAAAGCCTTATCCAGTGGAACCAGACGGTTCCTTTGGATACGGATCCCGATTAGACGGAGCTGGAGCCCTGCCCACCCCACACAGCTCGTAAATTCCTTGGGATGTGCCGCAGCTTTGGAGAGTTTCCCCTCCTCTCCTCCCTCTGCTCCCTCTCCTCGTCCCGTTTGGTTCCAAACACTTACCTGGGATGCACCTGGCATCTTTTTCGGGTGGAATTTGGGGGGAAAATCCCCTCTGCTCATTCCTCGATGGGCCCAAAGTGGCTCCGAGGCCTTGGTTTTCCAACCATCTCCTTTGGCAGCGTGTCCAAGAGGGAAAAATATCCCTGCTTTTCAAGTGGAGCCAGGGCCGATGTAAATATTTATGGAATATTTTATTACAATCCCAATTTACTCCTTGATTGGAAACATTTCCTAATAACCCTCTGGAAAATCCAATTAAAGTGCAATTTAAGGGTTTTGCTTTGGGGTTTTCTTGGAATCATTGTTTTGCCAGGAATGCTGATCCATGGGTCGGCTGGAGAGGTTGGAATGTCAGAGGGGTTGGATGTCCATGGAAGAGCCTGGATTTAAAAATACAGGAAAAATAGTTGTTTCCTTGGGAAATTCTGGTTTTCTTTGGGAATGGGGCAGTTCAGCCTTTCCAGGTAAAAATCCCTGCTGCTTTTTTTTTCCCTCTTTTTCTGGCTTGGGCCACACCTCAAGAATCCCATCAGCTCTGGTGGGATCAGGGACATGGAAGGACTTAGAAATTCCCTCGGTGTGAGTGTGAGAGGGTTTGGGATCTTTATCCTGATGGGAATCCCAAAGGATACTCCGAAATATTCCTTGGGGTTTGGGATGGCCAGCCAGGGCAGGGAGCTGCTGCTCCAAGAACTGTGGGATTTATCCCTGGAATTGTCCAGTTCTTGGCTGAATTCCCAACTTTATTTAGCCAGCCCAGAACTTGTTCCTTGATCTCTCCCATGGCAGCAGCTCCTAAAAAACCTTCCTCTGCTCTCTCCCGCTTTTTCCCCCTCTGAATCCCGCTTTCCAGATTTTCCCATCCCAACAAAAGGATATTCCAGTGGGTGAGGATGCCAGGAATGTTGAAGGAGTCTTATTTTTATTGTACAGGACAGAAGAATCCTCCTCAGGAATTCCTTGGAGACCCAAGGCTTCAAGCCGGAGGCACATGCTCCTTTTAAATTTAAAATCAGGGAATGCTGGAATTCTAACGAGCTGGGAATGGCACTAAGCGAGCTGGGAAAGGCAATTATCTGCCTGCAAAACATTGGATTCGTTAGGATGAACATAAAGGCAAACTTCGGGAAGATAATTGGATCTTTTAAATCTCCCTGCTCTCGATCCCTGCTCGTCTCATAAATATGGATTTTTATATAATCCCTAAAAAAAACCCCAGGCTTCCATTAAGAAGGAGCACAAAAAGTGGGATAAATGCTGGAATTTTTGACATGGAATCAAACAAGAAAAGGAACAAAAGGGAAGAGATTTGAGTCCAAAGGCTCCTCCTGGCACATCCCGGCTGTTCCTGATGCTGGGGGGGATGGATCCTGCTCTGCTCCGGGTGTGGGATGGATCCATCTGGGAACTGGATGAGCACTGGGAATCATCTGGGTGCTGAGGTCAGGGATTTCCATCACCCAGCCTGTCCCCATCCTATCCCATCCCGGAATGCTGAACCTGCTGATCTCCAGTGGTGTTGGGAAAAGACTTTTCCCAAAAACCCCAGGGTGATGTTCTGCTCCGTGTGCTCCTGGTGTGGCACTGGGAGCTGCTTTCCATGGAAAAATTACCCATAGCTGGACAATGCCAGGAATGTCTTTTAATCCTTGTCCTGCCATGGGTAAGATTTCCTTATTTTTCAGATTCTATTCCCAGAATCCCAGATTAGGTTGGGTTAGGCGGCATCCATGGGCAGGGACGCCTCCCACTATCCCAGTGTGCTCCAACCTGGCCTGGGACACTGCCAGGGATCCAGGGGCAGCTTCCCTGGAAATTCCAGCCCAGCCGCTTCCCACCTTCCCTGCCAGGAATTCCTTCCCAATATCCCATCCAGCCCTGACCTCTGGCAGTGGGAAGCCATTCCCTGTGTCCTGTCCCTCCATCCCTTGTCCCCAGTCCTTCTCCAGCTCTCCTGGAGCCCCTTTAGGCCCTGCAAGGGGCTCTGATGATTCCATGGAGCCTTCCCTTCTCCAGGGGAACATTCCAAGCTCTCCCAGCCTGACTCCAGAGGAGCTCCAGCCCTGGGAGCAACTCCAGGGCCTCCACTGGAATTACTCCAGCAGCTCCAGGTCCCTCTGATGTCAGGACCCAGAGCTGGAGCAGCTCTGCAGGTGGGGCCTCGCCTGAGTGGCCAGATGGCATGGATTTTCCAATGCCAGGGATTCCTCTGGGATCGCTGGAATTCCCCAGAGCTTCCATGGAGCTGGATGTGACCCACAGGAGTGAGGAGCAGGGAGAGGACGATGCTCCGGGCATGGAAACCCCCTGGAAAGGCGAGGCCACGAGCTCCTCCAGCCCTTCCCAGGTTTTGTGCCGCAGGAAATAGAGGAAAGTCAGGCTTAATAATTAATCCAAGCTTATTTAAACCCACAGCTCCTCCCAGTGCAGCAACGATCCAGCAGCCACCTTCTCCTCGTGTGTCCAGGGTCATTTTTAGTGGATGCTTCTGGAGCAAAAACTGGCTATTCCCGGTTTAATTAAACCCATCATTAGTCTCCGGATCCTGAGTCAATCCTTGGGAAAATCCAGCGCCTTTCCCTCCCTTCCAATGATTAAACCATCGATCAAGAGCGGCTGTTCAATCTCTCTCCCCATAAACAGCCGCTCTTCGCAGGCCCAGCCAGATGGGCAGATAATTCCCAACATAACTTGGAATCTATTGGAGTTTCTGGAAGCCTGGCTCGGAAAAAAGCCTGGAATATCCCAGGGATGCCCATGCAATCACACGGCCAATTTGCGGGAGTAATTACCTCGATTCCGTGTGTGCTCCCGGTAATTGGCGCCCCAGATGGTGTCGGGATGCATGGATGGCCACTTGTGCATGGAGAGCCACGCCACGGGAATTGCACAAATCCAGCGTGGATCCCGAGTATTCCATGTATCCTGCAGTTCCCGAATATTCCATGTGTCCCGCGTCTCCCTGGAGGAGGAAGCGCCGTGCTCACGGTGGGTGTCTGAGGCGTTTCCATAGGACATGGAACGCCCTCGGTTGGAAGGGACTCACAAGGATCATCCAGGTGCAGCCCCGAGAATTTTGGGGAGTGCTCTGGAGAGAGGGAGGAGCCTGGAGGGTGTCCGTGAGTAACCGGAATCTGGAATCAATTCCCAGCTGGGGAATGCCATGGGCAGCTGGAAGCAGGAGGGTGTTGGAGCGATGCTGCTAGCCGTGATTCCCACAGGATAAATCCACCTACAAACGCCTTTTCCAAAGCTGTCCTGTAGTGAATCCATGAGCCATTCCAGAGGTGTACCCACGTTCCAGCCCATCAGTGACCCCTGTGCCATCCCATCCATGTATCCCTGTGCCTCCTATCCATGTATCCATGTTCTATCCCATCCATGTCTCCCTCTTCCATCCCATCCATGTATCCCTGTGCCATCCCATCCATGTATCCCTCTTCCATCCCATCCCTGTATCCCTGTGCCATCCCATCATTACACCCCTGTGCCATCCCGGTGCCATCCCACCCACGGCTCAGCATTCCCAAGTCCATCTCACTCTCTTCCAATCCCTGCCGTGGCTGCAGGAGGCTGAGCCGTTCCCGGGAGGAGCCCCCGGAGCCGCTCCATCCCGAGCCGTTATCCCTTTTTATTGCGGTGCCGCGGCTCTGGAGCTCGGGCAGAAGATAAATTCCAAGGAGCGCTCCGTGCTGGAGCCGCCGGCGTGGCTCAGCGCTAACATTTACCCTGCGCCGGGGTCGATATCCCGCTGATCCCACTCAATCTGCTCCCTGTGCAAACTCCGGGCCGCCTCCCCCCGGATCAATCCCTCCTCCAAAGGTTACGTGAAGGTGGCCGGATTCTTCTAAGCTGTTTGCAGAGCCTCCGTTTGCTCTGCTAACACAGCCTGGAACTGCTTCCAAGGATTCTGTTTGCCTTGGATTAGGGCTGTTTGCCCAAACACCTTCCCGAATCCAATCGAGGCCAGCCTTTCCAAACATTTGGGCACATCTGTCAATCAATAGCAGCAATCGGGTTCCTGATCCAAACAGCAAACCCGGCCAAATCCAATATTTATCCAAACTTTTACTGACTCGGGCTGGTTTTAAACAATCCAAAGCCACGGAGCAGCCGTTGGTGCCGAAAGGTGCTGGATAATGTGTAACTCCAGGCAAACAGAGCCCGATTCCAGCAAGGAGCAGAGTGAAACCAAACACTGGAATTATTGTCCCGCTTTTATTGCAGATAATTTGCTTAAATGTCCAGCGATTATCTGCTAATAAGGCCGGGGTTAATTAGGCGGGGCCTAAGAGGGCTTTGGCTGAGCCTCGCTCAAGGGCAGGGTGCAATTCCCGAACTTTGGCCCTCGGGATGGGAGCGTGTTTGGGCAGGTGACTTGGGGGTGTTATCGGGGTGGAAAACACCTGAGTCCAGACAAAAGAAAAATAGGGAAAAAAAAAATCCTGGGTGGACTCCAGGCAAAGCTGGATTGGGGCTTGAGACAAAGAGGAACAGGGGAGGAAGAATGTTTTTCAGGAGACACTGCCAGGCGGGAACGGCCGGCCGGGAATTGGCCCAAGGAGCTGTCATAAAACTGGGAGATGTTTTTCATCTGCAGCCCAAAGGAACGGGAGGCGCCAGGAATGACACCCAAACACGGGCAGGGCCTGGATCCAGCCCACCAGCGGGCTCCGGGGAGGGAAACGGATGGAAAAGTCTTCCCAAAGTCATGGAATCATGGGATGGTAGAGGTTGGAAGGGCAGAGACACCTCCCACTGTCCCAGGCTGCTCCAAGCCCTGTCCAGCCCGGCCTCGGACACTTCCAGGGATCTACGGGCAGCCACAGCTTCTCTGGGAATTTCTGCCCAGCCCCTCCCCACCCTCCCAGCTGGGGATTCCTTCCTAATACCCCACCTAAATCTCTCCTTTTTCCATTTCAAACCATTCCCCCTTTTCCTATCGCTGTCCAGGTCAAAATTCCCTCTTCCTCTTTTTTTTTGGAATTCCCTTTTAGGCCCTGGGAGATTAAAAAAGGAGGGAGAGCGTTCGCCTTGAATTCCCAGTGTATGGAAGGAGAAAAGTGGGATGGAGAATGATCGACACAATTTTCCCTTTGGATACCCAAACATATCCTCGTGACAATTGTTCTTCCAGAAGCCTTTTTCCAGGTGAGATGCTCCAGCTCCACCATTTTCCCAGGAAAAGGAGCCAAATTGGGCTCTGATCAAGAGCAAAGAACACCTAAAAGATGCGGGGAGCGATGCTCTCCCTAAATAACAGCACTTGGAATTTGGGGAGGAACAATGGATGAGGCGCGTTATCCATCTCCAGCGCTTTGTTCCTCGCAGAGGGGATAAATATTGGATAAGGACACTTAGGGAATAATTTGGGAGAGAAAACAGAGGGAGAATGAAAGAGGAGTCTCCTGCAGGCAGCAGCTTTTGGTGGAATCTGGTTATTTATGGAATGGCAGAGAGCAAATGGGAGAATTCCAGCTTCCTTCTAAGCTGGAGAAGGCTGGAGAGGGATTGGGACAGGGGATGGAGGGATGGGACAAAGGGAATGGCTTCCCACTGCCAGAGGGCAGGGATGGATGGGATATTGGGAGGGTGGGGAGGTGGGATGGAATTCCCAGAGAAGTTGTGGCTGCCCATGGATCCCTGGAAGTGTCCAAGGCCAGGCTGGAGCACCCTGGGATAGTGGGAGGTGTCCCTGCCCATGGTACGGCTGGGATGGGATGGTCGTTCCCACCCATTGTTTGGGAATTGTTTCCCATCCAAACAATTCCATGATTCCATTAAAACCTTCCCAAACCTCTTTTGAAGTGGATCCACACCATTCCCATCAGTGGAGCTGTGACAATTCCAGCAACACATCCTGGCACATCCCTGCTGTCGTGGCTTTGCTCCATTCCCATTTTTGACCCCATTCCTTTTCCCTGCAGAAATCCCATGGATTCATGGGATTTATTGACCCCACGTGTGCCAGATCCTTGGCCATCCGCGAGCCCTGAACGTTCCTGATCCCACAATCCCAGCCCTGGACGCATCCCCTGGAGGGATCTGGAGGGCGGGAAAAGCTCATCCCTGGGGAGCAGCCGTCTGTGCTGTGCCTGGCAGAAGGGCCACGGAAGGGACACACAATTTCCAAAATTTGGTGGATCCGAGACTCTGGAGCAGCCGCAGCCGGAGCAGATGGCAGTGGCTCTGTGCCCTGCCGACCCTGGCAGCTGATGAACAAATTAAATCCTGGGAGACTTGGAAGATTTGGGATTTGGGGACCTGAGATGAACTCCCTCAGTTCAATTGGTTCCATGTCACCTGGAAGGGTTTGCGTGTGACGGTGTTGGAATTCCAGCCAGGAGGTGGGAATCACTTCCACAGCAGCTGAGCCCATCTTGTGGCCATCCCTGCAGGGCTTTGGCTCCATGGGAATGCTGGGCTGGATCCATGAGGGTGGAGGATGGAGGGAATGCTTTCGAAGCTCAGGAGACGCTCTGTGTGGATCCTGGCTGACTCTGGAATTCCAGGGAGGAGCAGGAAGTAGAACCCGAGGTGTGACGTGTGTCCTTGGATTGCAAGACTTCCCAGGAATCCATGAGATTTCCAAGCCTTTCCATGCCCCTGGAAGCAGGTCTGCTGTTTATTTAGGCCGCAATGTTCCAGGTATCCCAGGGGTTTTCCACAGGGATCAGCTTTTGCCTGGCCAAGGGGAGCCAATGTGGGTGGAGAGGACATGGGATGATGTTGGAAAACCCCTGGAAGTTAATGACAGGAGCTCTTCTGTGAGGGATTGAGCTTGGAAACAGGGAATGCTCCAGAATCCATTGGCTTCGAATGCTGGAGGTCAGGGCTGGACCCCCCAATGTGGGGACACCAAGGGCTGAGCTTGAACCATTCCTGGAAAAGGGGATCCACATGGGGGAATTGTGTCCAGGGAAAACTCAGGTGGAGGCCATGGCAGAGTCTCCTGGAGGAGCACTTCCAGATAAATCCCTGCCTGAGGCTCCCATTCCAAGGACTCAATTCCAAGGACTGTTGGGCAATCCCCTTGTCCCACCACAGAGTCCTTCCCTTCCCTTCCCTTCCCTTCCCTTCCCTTCTCTCCATCCTGGGAAGCACCAGAAGCCTCGGAATGGGGCCCCATCCCACAAAAAACCCTTGGAATGCCACCCAAGGTGACAGGCAGCAGCACTGACACTATTCCAAAGTATTTATGGAGCACAGAATTCCATAACCTTGGGATGTTTGGAGGAGCCGGAGCGCCCCTGCAGCGTTGCATCCCCCACTCATACGGGATTTTCCCACCGACGTTCCAGCGTTATCCAATGGCAGGAATGGATGGGGTGGGGGCTGCACATGCCGTTATCTCCGCGTTGTCCTGATGCTCCTCAGATCCCACTGGGAATGCCCGGCTCCGTGGGAGCCGCATTTGGAGCAGAGTCAATATTGCCTGAGCAAACACCGCCGGGAAAGAGTCTCTGTTTGCAGAGCCGCGGGATGCGGGGGCTCGGCTGCCACTTGGAAATCAGAATAATGCAAGGAATCCGGGGGTTTTCCAAGGCATGGAGTGGTTTTTATGAGGGGAGAGCTGGCGGCTCCGAGGGAAGTTCCCGGTCGCTCTGTTCGAGGTTGGAATGGGAGGCGGCTGCACTGTGGGGTTCCTGACCTTGAATCCATAAAAAAAATAGTGGGAATCCACCAGAGCCAAGTGCTGAAGCAGAAGGTGGCATGGGGTTCTCCATGGAAAAGCAGCTTCTGGAGGAGCCGGAGTCTCCCGGCAGTCCCACGGTTGCTCCAGAGCGTTGTGCTTCCAGTGATGGATCCTGGGAATGTCCAGGTTGGGTGGGGCTTGGAGCAGCCTGGGGTAGTGGGAGGGATTCCCTGCCTATGGAATGGGACGAGATTTAAGGTCCCTTCACACCCAAACCATTCCAGGATTCTCCATATCCAAGGAAGCTCTTCTACCTTGCATGGGAGCACCTGTTCCCATTCGATTCCATTTGCATTCCCTGGCACCATTCCCCCCTGGACAGTGGGAAGACTGTGAGCAGCCACCAAACTGGGGCAGAATTCCCAAATTAAAATCCACCTTTAACCATAAATTTCCATAAATATTCCAAGATGGATCTTTCCTTCTTTTGTCCTGAGGTCTCCCTTCAGTTTAAAAAGCAGGAAGAGGAAAACAGAAATCCAGGAAAAGAAAAAAAAAAGGAATACAAGGAGGCCTTGAGGAGAAGGGATTTGCATGTTTGTTTTCCTATTTTTTCAGGCAGGAAAGGGGAGGAAAAGGGTTCAAATCAGGGAAAAGAGGGATCAAACAACAGGAAAAAAGGGATCAAGCGAAAGGAAACAAGGGCTCAAGTGAAAGGAAAAAAGGGATCAAGTGACAGGAAGAAAGGGATCAAACGAGAGGAAGAAAGGGATGAAACGACAGGAAAAAAGGGATCAAATGGCAGGAAAAAAGGGATGAAATGACAGGAAAAAAAGGATCAAAAGACAGGAAAAAGGGATGAAATTACAGGAAAAAAGGGATCAAATGGCAGGAAAAAAGGGATGAAATGACAGGGAAAAAAGGATCAAAAGACAGGAAAAAAGGGATGAAATTACAGGAAAAAAGGGATCAAGTGAAAGGAAGTGCTTGGAAGATGCCTGGGAAGTGCTGTGGGAGCAGCAGGATTGTGATCCCAATCCCTGCCTGCTCCAGCCCTCCAGTCCAGGAGCATCCCGTGTTCCTGGGATGATGATTCCCATATTCCCAAGCCTGGATTTTTAACTCCACAGGGGGCGGAGCTCTGCCCTCAGCCCCCTGCCCTTTTCCAGCCGTATTCCTACAACTTGCCACTTTCCACCCATCCCATTGTGCAACATTCCCTCTGAACCCATCAGCTCCTGGCATCTCCTGGATGTTTAATTCCCTTTGGATGAAGGAAATGGAAAAATTGACCAACAATTCCATGCATCCAAGGCCGGCCCTTGGAGCGGGTGTTTATGGAAAGCTCCCATGCCAACCTCTCCTCATTTTTCCTGCTGCTCTGGCACCGGGAAGGACAAATATTTATATTCCAGGCTTTTCCGATTGTTTCCATGTTGAACTGCTTTCCAAGGAACTCTTCATGTGGTTCCAAGGATTTGCCATTAATTTTCACTTCCAATTGGATCCAGCTTTCCTGCAAGATTTTAAAGTTGGGAAGGATTTGTTTTGGGAACGTGGTGCCGGATTGGCACCACTTGGGGGTGGGAATGTCACATTCCTGTTTTATTTAAAGGGTAATTAAGCTTGGAATATTATATTCCTAACCCCTGGAATTGTTCCGCGCCAGGTTGGAGCAACGTGGAATAATGGAAGGTGTCCCTCAGAGGGTGGAATGGGATGGGCTTTAAGGTACTTTCCATAAGAATTCTTTGGTCCTTTCCAAATAATTCTTATGGAATTTCCATAAGAATTTCCATAAGAAATTTCCTTAAAGAAATTTATAGGAAAAGAATTTCTATAAGAAATTTCCATAAAGAAATGTATGGAAAAAGAATTTCCGTAAGAATTCTTTTGGTCCTTCCCCAAAAGAACTCCATGATTAAAATATTGGTCCTCCTTTGGAGAAAAAAATTCAGCGGGAAAATCCAGCTGAGTGTCCCTCCAGCACCTCCAAATCCCTGGAAATGCTCCGTGGGATGCTCAGGCTCATCCATCCCATTACCCCATCCCATTACCCCATCCCATTACCCCGTCCCATTATCCCATCCCATCCCATCCCATCCCATCCCATCCCATCCCATCCCATCCCATCCCATCCCATCTCATCCCAATTCCCATCCCATCCCATCCCATCCCAATTCCCATCCCATCCCATCCCATGATTTGTTTTCCCCTCCTCTCCACGCTTTTTGGGAAAGCAGGAAGAAGGGAAGCAGCTCCTTGATCCCTGACTTTCCACACTTAATAAAGGGAATAAAACATCAGAGACCCGGGAAAAATCCTTAATAATTCACCAGCCTCGAGCTGTTTCGTTACCTTGAATTCGCGGCCATTCCAGCAGCTCCTGACGCTTTCCCTCGCTCGCGATCCGATCCCAGAAAACCCGGGAATGTTGGCTGGATGCAGCTGCCCTGGTTATGTTAATCAGGGATGCGCCTGGCATGGGGAATCCTATGAGCCGGAGCCGGGATTGAGCTGCCTTGGACGGTGTGATCCATTTTCCCTCACCTTGTAGGCGGGCGGGGCGGGTGAGTTCCGCTCGCGTCTCTGCCTCCTGGCTCGGGAGGCCACAAGACTTTCGTTCACGAGACCTTTTAAGGGTTTATTATTTTTGCTTTAAGAGTTTATTACTTTAAGGATTCGTTATTTTAAGGATTTTATTATCCAGTGGAAGCACTGCCACCGAGAATGTTCGGGGGTTTAACCCGACAGTTAGCTATCCTGGGTTTTACGTTTTGCTGCCTTTCTGCGCGGCACTGAAATTCCGCATTTCAGTGCGGGATTTCCCGACCGATCGCCCGGCGACGCCGAACAAACTCAGGACATCACACCTCAGAGCCTCTTATTACCTTTGTAACCGCTTCCATATCCTGGATTTTAGACTCCGAACTTTCCGGTGCCTCCCTTAACGTGTTTCCCACTTAAATTACGAATCCTCCTTTTTGCTTCTGGTGCCTAAATCCGGCAGTCTTCCCCAGGGCCTCAGATCGAGCCCTGCATCCAGTTCTAAGTTCTGGCAGGCCCAGGGTCCTGAGAGCTCTCTGCGCTTTGGATTCCAGCACCCGGGAGCAGCCGCGCTCCCGGGAAAACGCAGCGGATTTGACCCGGAATCATCGGTAGGAAGAGAAAATCGTTCCAGGGCTTTTCACACCACCTGCCCGAATCCAGGGATTGTTGGGCATCTGCTCCTTCCGGGTGAATGGGAGCTCTGATGCGGGATTCGATCCCGCCCTGCATCTCCAGGGGTTTTTCCTTGGTGAGTTCAGGTTGGGATTGGGGCAGCACCAGAGCTTGGCTCCTTTTCCTGGGGCTGTTTCCATTCCCGGTTTCAGGAGCTGGGAGCGGATGGCAGCTCCCAAGGTTGTCTTCCCGAGCTAATTCCAATGCCTGGCAGGTGCGGGAGCTTTGGGATGCGGGAGCTTTGGGCTGGGGTAATTATCCTTGGATTTTAAGCTGATTATGGCGACTTTGGAGTGGTGTTTGTTGGATTTCCCCACACTCGGTGTTTGCTCAGCAGCTCCCAAAGTCAACACGGGCCTGATCAAACATTCCCAAACCTTCCCGTGGCCCTTTTCCCAAAGATCCGCTCCCAAGAACAGCGACGGGGAGCTGGGAATGCGCTGCCCAGGTGGCACAGAGGAATTTGGGATTATCCAGAGCCAAGGAAGCCGGGACGGAGGTGTGGCCCTGCTCAGGGATGCCACCGCGGAGGGGACACGGTGCTGGCGCTCTGGGAAGCATCCCAAGCCAGGCAGAGACTCTTCAATGGCTCCTGGAAAACCAAAGGATTCCTGGGAAGGGAGCAGGGATGCTGGACGAGCCCGTGGGATGTCCTTGCGGATCCATGTGGCTCCAGAAGGAAGCTCGGGCTCCCGAAATTCCTGGGCCAGCTGCTGCGGTTTGCCAAGGTGGGAAGAGGCTGGCAGGAGCCCAGAATTCCTGTGGGATAGGAAGATTGGAAAAGCTCCTGGTTCGCGGGGGTGGCTGCCCTTGCTCCTCCCACTGCCCGGGATCCCGGGATGCAGCTCCAGCCCTGCATCCGATGGATTGGCCGCTCAAATTCCCAAGGAAAGGCTGCTCCTCCTGCCACTATCCCGGGCTGCTCCAGCCTGGCACCGGACATTCCAGGGATCCAGGGGCAGTCACAGCTTCTCTGGGAATTCCAGCCCAGCCCCTCACCACCCTCCCAGCCAGGAATTCCTTCTCAATATCCCACCCAGCCCTGTCCTCTGGCAGTGGGAAGCCATTCCCTGTGTCCTGTGCCTCCATGCCTTATCCCCAGTCCCTCTCCAGCTCTCCTGGAAGTAGCTCTGATCTCCCTGGAGCTTCTCTCAGCAGGAATTCACCTTCCAATGGTCAACCACAAACCCCCCAAAAATCCATAAAAAGCCAGGAAGCAACCAACCAACCCCTCCAGCTCTCCGGGAACATCAATTCCCCGGGATTGGCAGGGAATGAAAGCATTCCCTGCTCCCTGCCAGCGCCGGGCTGAGGAGCTGCTGCTGCCGAGTGAAATCCCAGCCCCGCTCCTGCCATGCATCGCTGATGAGCCAAGAGCCCCGAGGAGCCGCAGCTTTCCCTCATTCCCACTTTGGAGCCGCATTCCCGCTTTTCCGTGTTCCCTGGCACATCCATGAATATATATTGACCTTATTAGAGCAGCGGCTGCCGCTGCCAGCAGCGCCGAGACCTCGTTTGCACAAATTAAAGCTGTCAGCGGGTAATTTATGGAGCAGCGGGAACGCGGAGCGGCTCCGGAGGGGAACGGGCTGGATCGGGAAGCAGGTGGGGAAAGAGGATGGATTTGGGGATAAACATCCTGCTCAGGATGGGAACGGGCTGGATTGGGAAGCAGGAAATTCCCTTTCCCTTTCCCTTTTTCCTCTTCCTCTTCCTCTCCCTTTTCCTTTCTCTTTTCCTTTTCCTTTTCCTTTTCCTTTTCCTTTTCCTTTTCCTTTTCCTTTTCCTTTTCCTTTTCCTTTTCCTTTTCCTTTTCCTTTTCCTTTTCCTTTTCCTTTTCCTTTTCCTTTTCTCTCTTTCCCTTCCCCAGATTTTTCCCCTTGGGACATTTCCTGGGATGGCACATCTATGATTTCCCTGGAAAAGCTGTGCCAAGGCCTCCCCATCCTCACTGCAAGGAACTTGTTCCTCCCTGCGGTGTGAAAAGAGACACGAATTCCAAACCTTCACCTCCCAAATCCATCCAATCCCGGTGGATCCCAATCCCTCCCTGCTGGAGCCACCCCTGCTCCCACATTGATCCCCTGGAGCCGTGGCTGGAGCAGCAGCTCCAGGGCTGGATTCGTGCCCCGGGATTTCGAGCTGGGGCTAAATTTGTCCCATTGGCACTCGGGAGCAGTGACAGGCACGAGGAGAGGGAAGAGCCTTCCTTTTCCAGCGCCAGAAAGATCGGCTGGAAAATCTTTCCCACTGGATTAGCACCCTGAGGCCCTTGGAGCTGTCACTTCCAACGTGTGGGATCCATGGATCGACCTCTACCGGCTGCCGGACTGGAAAAAAAGGGGGGAAAGCCATTTTTTAGGGATGGCAACGCGTGACAATCCACCAATCCAGCCTGGAACGTGCCAGGAATTCCCTTTCTAGACAGCCAATCCCGTGGCTGTCCCAAAAGCTGGAGTTCCAAGTTTTCCAGCAGCCTGGGGGTTATTTATAGCAGGAATAAGAGTTGGTGTTTTCCTTCTCCAGGAAACTTGGGAAGGGGACAAATGACCTCAGTGTGAAGCAATGGGATTTTGTGGATTTCTGTGGGAATCTGTAGTGGGATTAGCGCCTCTCCTTCATTCCCGGCCGGGCTGGCAGCTGCCGGGGCAGGGAAGGAACCCTGGGAAGCAAAGAGCTCCAAAATTCAAAAATTCCCTGAGAGCCCCAGATCCGGGACGTGGAGCCAGCTGCCAAAATTCCACTTATTCCAGGCATGAGGAGTGGGATAATGGGAGCAGGAGCAGTGGGAATGGGATGGGAACAACCCCTGGGTGCCTTTTCCTTGGATATTTATGGGATCAGCTCTTCCTGCTCCGTGGCAGAGATTCCTGCTTTTCCCAGAGATATTAACACAGGAATGGGTTTGCATCCAGCCCTTGCAGTGGATTTCCAGGTGAGACCCTCTGGGAGTTCATTCCTTTAGGAAAAACCTGGAGGCAGCATGGAAATAAATGCAGGAATTGCTGCTGGGGGAATGGTTGGAACTGATGACCATAAAGGGCTTTTCCAACCTAAACAATTCCAGGATTTTTCCTCTTCCTACTCTAGGGATATTAGGACAGGAACAAGTTTAGATCCATCTCCATCCCTCCACATCCTCCAGCATTCCATCCTCTCCGGCTGTTCCCAAATTCCTCTCTAGCATCCCAGTCACGGAACTGTGAATCATTCCAGTTGGAACTGGTGCAGGGCTGGGGGGATTTTCCCTCTGGATTTTTTCCTCAGGATTCCTTCCTTGGGATTTCTTCCTCAGGATTTCCCTCAGGATTTTTCCCCAGGATTTCTCCCTCAGGATCTTCCCTCAGGATTTTTCTTCAGGATTTTCCCTCAGGATTTCTTCCTTGGGATTTTTCCTCGGGATTCCTTCCTTGGGATTCCTTCCTCAAAATTTTTCCTCAGGATTTTCCTCAGGCTCTCGGCAGAAGCAGGATTTGCTGGATAAGGCTGATTCCATGAGCTCCCAGCTCCGGTGCTCCCTCCCTTTCCCATCCAAGGAGGAATCCTGGGATTTTTAGCCCGGCAGGGGATTTTGCTGCCGTTTTTCCGGCTGCTGCCATTTCGAGTGCCCACGTTGGTTGCGGTTCCCCGGATAACGCCTTTGGAGCAGCGCTCCTTCGGAAAATCCAGCAGAGCCATCTGTGATTTTCCACTCTTGGAGGGATAATTAGATTGGAGTGCAGGGTGGGCTCGGGGCTGGAATTATTCTGTGCCTGGAAACACCAAGGCACTCACAGCCAGGCTCCAGGGGGATTCCAGGCAGGAATGGAGCCATTCCCAACTGGGAAGGGAGCACTTTGTCCCTCTGGAATTCTCAGGGCCACTCTCATATCGTCAGTTTTGGGAAGGATCCTCATTTTTCCTCCTCTGATTGATCCCATGTTTTAAAATATCCCCTCAAGAGCTGCAGAATAGTCTAGATTTCCTTTGGATCTGTGAGGATCCTTCAGGATAGCCCAGAATCCCAAGGATTCATTAAACATGAGATAACGGTGGCGTTTCTGATGAAAAATGGGATTTCTGATGAAAAATGGAGAAGGGAAGGATCCAGGGAGATTTTGCAGCAGCTTCCAAGGGGCTCCAGGAGAGCTGGAGAGGAACTTGGGATGATTGGGATGGAAGGACAGGACACAGGGAATGGCTTCAGCTTGGAAAAGGGGAGATTTGGACGGGATATCGGGGAAGGAATTCCTCCCTGTGAGGGTGGAGAGGGCCTGGGCTGGAATTCCCAGAGAATCTGCGGCTGCCTGCCCCTGGATCCCTGGAACGCCCCAGGCCGGGATGGATGAGACTGAGCCCCTCACATTCCCTTCCTGGGGCACATGGCAGAGCCAGAGCTTCAGTTTTCCACGGCTGCACCTTCCCAAAAACATTCCCTTAACATTATCCCGGCGTAAGCCAACAAATCCGGGAAAACCCCCGCAATTCTGCACTTTTCCTGCCCCTTTGGAGACGGCACTCCTCACGGCCGTGCCGTGAGCCCGGGCTGATTTACGGGTGGGCTGAGATCCTCGGGATGCTGGCAGCTCTGCTCCCCATCAGTCTTCCCGGGGATTTCTCCCGTGCCAGCTGCTTCCCCGTATCCAGCCCCTTTTCCGTGCAGTAGCCTAGGAAAATATTGAACCCGTGCCCAGAGCAACACCAGGATATGAAGGGGAAAACTTTAAAATGTTTTGTAACTCCTTTTTTTTTTTTTTTTTTTTTTTTCCAGGTCCCGCANNTTTTTTTTTTTTTTTCCCAGGACCTGCCAACTCTTAATTTTTCCAGTTTGGAATAAGAGCCTCGGAACCATCTGTTTGCTGTCAACTGATGTTTGTTTGGAAAGGGATTTTATGGATTTTTTCCAGCTCGCACTCCTGTTCTTCCACCCAGTTTACTGAACTCCATAAACGTCGGCTCTGGCAGATTTTTTGGGGCAGTTTTGATTTAGGATTTAATCAAAATGGAGCCGTCAGTGTCTTTAATCAATGGGAATGGAGATCAAAACCAAAGGAATGGGAGTGAGGAATGAAATATTTAATGGATCCCTTTGAAAGTGCCTGATTCCCGACCTAATGGCTACCAGGGATCATTAGGACAAACTTCCCAAAAAAATAACCTCCAAAAACTGCTCGCCGTGGGTTTTAAAGATTAAAAGGGGAAGGCAATTTGAGGCTTAAAAGCAATTCCAGCCTTTTATCCCATTAAATATTAAAAATAAAGCAGTGCCGGTGGCTCCGGGGCTGCCGGAGTTTCCAGGGACAGGGGTTGGTGGTTTGGGCCGTGGGGATGGAATGGTGCATGCCCGATTGGGCTGCACTCTCCGTGGGGTGGTGGCACCGGCATTCCCTGCCCAAAGGGATGCAAGGATGGAGTGTGGAAGTGCAGCCCTGGCACCACTGCATGCTTCATCCCTCCAGCTCTTCATCACTTCCTCCTCTGTCCCTCCATCCCTCCAACCTCCCATCCTTCAATCCCTCCATCCCTCCAACCTCCCATCCTTCCATCCCTCCAACCTCCCGTCCTTCCATCCCTCCATCCCTCCAACCTCCCATCCTTCAATCCCTCCATCCCTCCAACCTCCCATCCTTCCATCCCTCCAACCTCCCGTCCTTCCATCCCTCCATCCCTCCAACCTCCCATCTCTCCATCCCTCCAACCTCCCATCCTTCCATCCCTCCATCCCTCCAACCTCCCATCTCTCCATCCCTCCAACCTCCCATCCTTCCATCCCTCCATCCCTCCA
>WAAG01056646.1:42356-57351 GCA_013390105.1 Tichodroma muraria | reverse complement strand
TTTTTTTTTTTTAATTAAGAAAGGAGGTGTGGGGGTGAAGAAATTCCCGATCCTAAACGTAGCCGGGGTGATTTGTTCCTCAGAGCTGGGCAGCTGGAGGCAGCCTTGGATGGAATCCTCCTCCCAAGGAAAGGGAAGCAGAGGGAAAGGCTCTCCAAGGAGGAAAGGCTTTAATGAGCTGCGAAGCCCTGATCACCCACGGAGAGCCGAGATTAATTAGGAGCTGCTGAAAGCCGAGCTCAATTAGGAGCTTAAACCGCTCCCGAGGTTTGCGCAGGCTCGGAGTGCCGGGAAGCACCGGGATTGCCGCTGGATTCCTTCCCTTGGATTCCCCGGGATGGAGAACGAGGCCCGGCTCCTCCAGGCGTCGCAGCTCTTCCAGATATCCTGGAATAAAATGGAATAAAATCCATCTTTGGGATGCAGTTGTGGGTGGGGTTTTTTCACTTTTTTTTTTTTTTCCACTTTGCCTGAGTGACCAGGAATGAGGCTGGGAAGGGGGAATGCTCTAGAGAAGAGCCTGCACTGGATTCCCTGCTGGATTTCCACATTTCCAGCATCCTCAGGGATTCCCAGCCTGTCCGGAGCCTGTCCTGGCTCCATCCTCAGCATCATCCCAGGTCCTTGGGTGAGGTCCCGGTGCCTGGGGGGTCCGTCAGGACCCGGGATCCCGCAGCCTGGGAGGGAGGAGCAGAGCCTTGATGTCCCTGTGGATCCATGGGCTCCTTTTCCCAGGTTTCTCTCAGCGCTGAAGGGGTGGGTTTGAGTGGCCACAATGTCCCAGACCGCAAATTCCCCATTCTTTGAAGCAGAGAATTACGGAATCCTGGAATGGTTTGGGTGGGAAGGGACCTCAAAGCTGATCCGGTGCCACCCCTGCCACGGCAGGGACACCTCCCACTGTCCCAGGCTGCTCCAAGCCCCAGTGTCCAGCCTGGCCTGGGACTCTTCCAGGGCTCCACAGGCAGCCACAGCTCCTCTGGGAATTCCACCCCAGCCCCTGCTACCTTCCCAGGGACCAATCCCTTCCCAATATCCCATCCATCCCTCTTCCAAGCCATTCCCTGTGTCCTGTGCCTCCATCCCTTGTCCCCAGTCCCTCTCCTGGAGCACCTTCAGGCCCTGGAAGGGGCTCTGAGCTCTCCCTGGATCCTTGCCTTCTCCAGAGCCTCTCCACCCTCTCAGGGCGGAATTCCTTCCCTATTTCCAACCTGAACTTCCCCTCTTTCACTCTGAACCCACTCCAGCTCCCAAGGAAACTTCCAGGATGTTTCCCAACCCCTCCCCATTCCCGGATCTCCCCCACGTGCACAACCTAATAATGAGCACTCGCAAAACATCCGAAACCCGGGAAATTTATGGAGCATGACCCAAATTGAATTCTCCATTACAGCAGGATAATTGATTTTTTAGAAGAGAGATTAAATTTATTTTCCGCCTCACTAACGAACAGCCAGATTTCCCTTAATTGCTTGGAATGCAGAGTTGGGATGATTCATTAAAGCCGGAACATGCCTGGGTACATTACACTGTGACTAAAGCTTCCCTGCTTGGAGCAATTAAAGTGGAGAAATTCGGGATCTCACATGGAACCGAATAAAAATTCCAGCTCGGGATGTCTTATTAAGCTCCTCGAGGAAAAACTCACAAATTCCCGCTGTTCCCCGGGGAATCATTTGGTGATTTTTTTTATTTTATTTTTTTTTTCCACCCCGCTGCCTGGCGTTGTTTTCTCCTCGTGCCAGCCCTAAAAAGAAGTGGCGTCTACGAGACAGATTTCGTGCCTCGCTTCACAGTTTAATTTTATCAATCACAACATTTAGAACCCAAATTGACAGCAGCGAGGAGACATCCCCGGATTCCAAGGGGAGGAATTTTGGGCGGCATCTCGGAACATTTGGTAATTATAGACACATTGCAAAAATAAAGGTAGCGATTGAGGAAAACAGGAGTGGAGAGGGAGGAGGCTCGGAGCTGGCAGGGATAAATGAGGATTGTTTGGCACATTTGAATCCAATCCCACCCAGGCTCAGAGGGCTCGCGGAAAAAGCGGAGATGGATGTGGAGCCCAGGCTGGGATGGACACAGGGAGAGGGGAGTGGGATCCTTGGAAAACCACTGGGATGCTCATTACTGGCATCACCTCACAGCAGGGTTGTAATTCCCACTGCCAGGGGGCAGGGGTCGGTGGGATATTGGGAATATTCCCTGTGAGGGTGGGCAGGCCCTGGCACAGAGCAGCTGTGGATGCCCCTGGATCCCTGGAATGCCCAAGGCTGGGTTGGACAGGGCTTGGAGCAGCCTGGGACAGTGGGAGTTGTCGCTGCCCATGGAACGGGGTGGAATGGGATGAGCTTTATGGTCCTTTCCAACCCAAACCGTTCCAGAATTCCGCAACTCATCCAAACTGGGGAGGTCTCAAACTGGGAAGAACCCACGGGATGGCTCAGGAGCTGCAATGCCAACGGGCTGCCGGATCTGAGCCGATGGATGCAGGGAGAGATCCCGGGATTTAAGCCACTGGATAGAGGATTGAGGGGTTTTGAGCAAACCTTTCGGCCCGGGATGTGCAGCCTTAACGCGAAGGAAGCACCGACGTTTCGTCTCCTGAAAAATGGGATATTCCTTCCCCATCCCGATCCCGGCCAGCTCCATGCCTCCCTGCTTCCCTTGGATGCCTTAAGAGCTCCTGTGCTGCAGGATCCCGGCAGGATTCCCACTCCAGGGGGGAACAAACCGCTCCAGGAGGAGCTGCAGCGGGATGACAGCAATTCCCGCGGACCATCCTGACCCCGGTTTTTTCCTTATTTTTTTTTCCCCCCCAGGAGATCAAGGGACGCGTTGGAGAAAGGAGCTGCCCTTTGTGTCCGCGCGCGCTCCGAGTCCCCCGGAGCTGTTCCCGGGAATGGGGAGATCATTAAGGAGTGACGGATGGCTCCACCCCGCTCGCGGTGCTGGGGAGCCTAATTAGGGATAACGAGGGAGGGAATCCGCGCGGGGCTGCAGCCTGCAGAGGCCACAGAGCCATTAATTATGCTAATTAGGGGCGGCTTTTGTCACGGCAGAAGGACCCTTGGAGCTCCCGCCCCAACTCGGGGCGGGCGGGCTCACACCCAGTTCCCTCCCCACCCCTAAGGATTCCTCGTCCCGAGGTTTGCTTTGGGACGGGTTTGGGCCGTTCTGGAGCATCCCAGGGGAACTCCTGGAGGGGTTTTGAGGGGGTGGAGCTGCAGAGCATCACAGGGAGGGTTGGAAGCACCTGGATGGGGGCTCTGCTCCTGCCCACCTGAGCAGGGAATGCGGGATTTGGGATACAGAGTGGGAGTCTCCAAAAAGAGTTAAAATCCTCCTCAGCTGCCCCATCCCTGGAAGTGCTGGAAGTGCTTCCATCCCTGGCAGTGTCCCAGGCCAGGCTGGATGGAGCTTGGGGCACCCTGGGATAGTGGGAGGTGTCCCTGCCCATGGCAGGGGTGGGATAGGCTTTAAGGTTCCAACCCAACCCATTCCAAGATTCTGTGACTTAAGAATGTTCCCAAAATCCCAGATGACCCCCCATGGTGCCAACAGCTCTCCTCCAGAGGAGTTTTGGACAGCTGGAGCAGGAAAGTGCCCAAGAGGTGGCCATGGCACCAAGCTGTGCTCTTCTCCAGCCATTCCGTGCTGTTCCATCCCATCCCATCNATCCCATCCCATCCCATCCTATCCCATCCCATCCCATCCCATTATCCCATCCCATTATCCCATCCCATTATCCCATCCCATCCCATCCCATCCCACGCCGCCAGAACTCATCTGTGCTGAAGGAAGCGGTAGGGGAGCCGCGATGCTCCGTGGGGTGTGGATAATGAGCATCCCAGGCCACGAGGCATCCACGGGTAATAAAAGGAGATTCCCGGAACACTCCCGAGCACGAACCATCTGCTCGGCTGCGCCGGCCTAACAGCTCCGGCTAATTTTTAGTGCCGGTTTTACGACGGATCTGCGCATCCATGCGTAAGGAGATCCGGGCTGGCTGCGCTGTGCCCGGAGCTGCCTAGCGAGGAATTTGTCTCCCGTTTTAACTCCTTTCCGTACGCTGAAGGTGTAGCCGACCATGGAAGAGCCTTGTCGGCTCCGTCCCCGAAGCGCTGGAGCTGCCTCCACCTCCTCATCCGTGCGGAAAACAGGGAGAGGGAGGGAAATCTGCCTGGCTCGGGACGCGCTCGCTGAGCGCATCCGGCCACCAGCAGCAAGCCCGCTCCATCGGGTTAATTAATTCTTATTAATTACGTCCCTTGAAATTTTCTCCCTGCTGCCCGCTGGGGTTTGCGAAGACAGCTCGGCCTTCACTTCCCGGGAAATCAGAGCGGGAGCTGGTGCTGGAAGAGGCTTTCAGGCTGCAATCTCGGCCAGGCTCTGGCTCTCATAAATTTTTTATCGACTTTATCGGCTTCCAAGCAGATTTATTTAATTAATTATTCATTTATTTTATTTATTTATCACCACCCAAAAGTGGAGCCGTTTGTCTGAGCGAGCCCCAGATGTTTGGGATGACGCTGGAGTAGGAATTTAGCTGGAGCCAAACCTTGCCAGGGTTTTTGCCCGTTTTTCATGGAATTTGCAGCCTGGCTTGGCTCTGCCCCTCTCCTGATTCCCAGGAGATTTCCAAGGTGAGTGTCTCCTTATTTTGATAAAATTCAAATGACCCTTGAATGCTTTAATTTGAGAGGGCTGAGCTCCTGTTTCTTCAGCTTTTCCCATCTTTTGGGGGAGAAAAAAGGGGAAGGAAGCTCAGCCAGGGCTGGCATGGCCGTGACATCATGTGTTCCCTCTTCCCCTCATGGTGACATTCCTGTCCTCTCCATCCTTTTATCCCTCTCTTTTCCATCCTGTTTCTCCCTCTCCCCTTCCACCACAGCTCCTCTGGAACATCACAGCTCCAAGTGTTTTCCTTTCTGGGCCAGTGACAATTCCAGGATTTAATTTACCCATGAAAACCTAGGGCAGAATTTTGGAAAAGAGGGAGGCTTTTGCCGACTCCCCTTTCTCCTCCCTTCCATGGGCCTGCAATGGGCCGGTAATTCCAAAGTCTCTTTATCTGCTGAGGTCAGGTCTTTGTTTGTTCTGGAATTCTCTCCCAAAGCCATCGGGATTCCTTTCCCTGCCTCATCCCTCGGGATGAATGAATGAGCTTCACTGTAGTCTGGGAATTCGGCTTGGCTGGGCTTGGTGCGCCTTGTCCTGGTTTTACTCATGGATTGGCTGGATGGAACTTTTTATATGGGAAAAGCCAAGGAATGAGTAACCTGTCTCCACGAGCAAGGATCCAGACGGGCTGGATTCCACAAACCTTTTGGGATTCACTGGGATTTGAACAAATAAACCACCAGTGCTGGATGGAGACAAGCTGAGCAGAGACCACGGATAAACTGGGATTTTAGTAGGAATATCTACAAATCACGGCTCACGTGGAAACTTCAGTCCCAGTCTCCGTGTAAAAGAAAAGCTAATTAAAAATTCCCTAATGAGCCCGGGCTCGGTGGCTGAGCAGAAGGGAAGCACCTCCGAGCGGCAAATCCATTGCCAAGGACGGAAAACCCTCCAAGTGCAACGTGTTACAAGGAAAATGTCACTTTATTGGATGTTCCCTCGTCTCGCTAACGAGCTCTCGGGTTAATTTTAGCTCTTCTGCTGCCTCCCAGCTCTGTTGTTACTGGGGATCGTGGATCTCGGCTCCCTCCTCGGTGGGAGTTTTCCCATTAACTCCCAGTGGGAATGGGGCTGTTCTCTCCCATTGGATCCTGATGGGAATGGGGCCATTTTCTCATTAACTCCCAGTGGGAATGGGACTGTTCTCTCCCATTGGATCCTGATGGGAATGGGGCCATTTTCTCATTAACTCTCAGTGGGAATGGGGCTGTTCTGTCCCATTGGATCCTGGTGGGAATGGGACTGTTCTCTCCCATTGGATCCGGGTGGGAATGAGGCTGTTCTCTCCCATTGGATCCCGGTGGGTATGGGGCCATTTTCCCGTTGGATCCCGGTGGGAATGAGGCTGTTCTCTCCCATTGGATCCCAGTGAGAATGGGGCCATTTTCCAATTAACTCCCAGTAGGAATGGGACTGTTTTCCCATCAGCCACACTATTTTTTTGCTCAAAACCATTCCAGGCAAGAATTTCTTCATGGAAAAGGTGGTCAGGCATTGGAATTGCCCAGGGAGGTTTGGAGTGCCCATCCCTGCGTAATGCCCAAGGAATTACCCAAGGAATGCCTAAGGAATCCCTGGACGTGGCACTCAGTGCTCCGGGCTGGTGACAAGGCGGGGATTGGGCACAGCTTGGACTCGATGGCCTTGGAGGGCTTTTCCTTTTTCTGGGATTCTGGGAAAAACAGAACAAAAATGGGAAGGGAATGTTGGGAGAAAGGCGGGAAAGGTGAGGCGTGCGGGTGTGGCAGTGCCCCGCCCGTGCACGGGTGGCACCGTGTGACGCCACCCTCAGTGTCCCCTGGCCGGTGGCACCAGGAGCTCAACCCTGTCCCACAGCCTTGGAAAACCGGCACCGTGGACGGTCCATTCCCAGTTATACCTGGGACAACCAGCCTCGATCCTGACTAGCGCAACCCGAGCGCTCCGGGATCCTGGCGGTGTCCCCACCCTGGGGACATTCCCGCATCCCTGGGAGCCGCGGGGACGGCGCTTCCAGCCCTGCCTGGCATGGCAAGCTCTCCTCCTTCCCTAATTCCCCGTCAATTGTTGGCGCTCCCGAGGTGTCCTCAATCCTTTGGTTACACTTCCAGGGATCCGAGCCGGCAATAAATCCCCTGCTCTGCCCGAGGCTCCCGTGCCATCTTCCAGAGGCTCATCCCGGTGCTAATTCCATCGGAGCGAGGCTCAGCCCCTTTCCCGGCGCTCCGGATCCCCCGGGGCCACGCCTGCTGAGGGCTGATAAGGGAATCGGCTTTGGCGGCCACACCAGAGGTGAAATCCAAAGATCCCGAATATTTCAGGATGTTTATCCCCGGTAATCAGCTCTTCCACTGGATGTCCCTGGGAAAGCCTGGATTGCACTCCATGCCCGGGGGCAAAGAGCTCTCATTAATATTTCACGTAATTTTCCTTTTTCTTCCCCATATTTTCTTTTTTTTTTCTCCCCTGCTCCCAGAGCCTTGCAGGAGAGCACCGGGATATTTTCCCATCTCCCGTGTTTGCCTGCTCCAGTAATCATCGGATTCAATCACTTGGGCGATGTTTTTATGGATTAATAACGGGCACTTTGGCGAGCTGGGAGCTGCAATCTGTACAACCTTAATGAGCACCGTGGGGACCCGGTGCCATGGTTTCCCAAATCCTCTCCGTGCTTCCCTCTAAATCATTCCCTGCTCCGGATGGCTCTCCTGCCTCCAGCACACCTGGCTCCCTGCTGGAAGTTGTCCCAATTAATTTCTTTTCCTGTTTTTCCTTTTTTCCCACCCCCCCGTTTCCTAAAAGCTCAGCTTTGTCAGCGCTGACAAAATGTTTCTCCTTGCTGCCTCGTCGGGATGGCGCTCCGGGCTGGGAAATCTCCGCTCCTGGGTCTGGGAATGCCAGGATTGGGGTGTTTTGCTCTGCAGGTCACTGGGAGTCGGGGATGGGGGCTGGCTCTGGGTGACACAGCTGCAGTGAGGGGACGCCAGCAGCGCTGGGCACCTCTCCATAGGATCGTGGAATCATTGGGGTTGGAAAAGCCCCCTAAGATCATTGAGTCTGACCATTCCCAGCGCTGCCAAGGCCACCCTTGCCCACGTCCCCAAGTGCCACATCCATGGGGATTTAAATCCCCCCAGGGGTGGGGACGCCCTGTGCCAGGGCTGGATTTCCTCTCACGGGAGTCGTGGAACAAAACCAGAGGATCCTGAGGGATGGACATCCTTTCCATGAGAAAGGGATCCCTCACTCACTGGAATTGCAAAGGGATTCTTGGGGAGCAGTTTGGGAAGCCCAGTGCCCCTCCTGGGGACAGGGCAGATGTGGCAGCGCTGCTTGGCAGGCAGAGCTGCCCCTGAAATCCCTGGGATGCTCCTTAGATCTTTGGGAAGTGGTGCTTCCTCCTCTGGATCATCAGCTGGGTGGGGTCCTTGTGTGGGGTCTCCATTGGGGACAGAGGGTTTGTCCCCCAGGGCTGGGGACACCGCGGGGACGGGGCTGTTCCAGAGCCTCCGGAATTATCCGCCAGCTCCCACATTCCCGGGATTTGTAACTGAGGCCTGGACATGGGGAAGGAGCAAAGGACAAGGCCTGGATAACGTCTCCTCCTCCGGAGGCACATTCCCTGCCCATGCCTGCCCTGGCAGGGATGGAGCAATCCCTGAATTCCTGCCCTGGCAGGGATGGAGCAATCCCTGAACTCCTGCCTGTTTTCCCGTGGATAGCCCAGGAACTGCCAGCCCAGGCAGTACAAATGCACCTTGCGGAGAATTCCACAAGTGCCCGATTTATTCCCAACCCCCTCCGTAGGAAATCTCCCAGCGCCTCGAAGCAGACCCAGCTCCAGCTTCTCCCCCTCTCTGTTCATTTCCCGGGATTTTTAACGGCTTCTTAGAGGCCTGTTCTCAGCCTGCAGCTATTCCAGAGCCGTGGGATGAAGCTCTGGGTGACTAATAAGGAATTTATGGAGCCTTGGCTCCAAGATTTCTCCGGCCAGACGAGCTCACGGCACAGCCGAGGCGTCGGGACAGAGGCCTTGGGCAGCACCAGCCCAGCCCTACTGGGCTCAGACTGGGAGAACTGGGAGGGTAAACAGGGCCAGGATGCTGGGATGCCTGGATTTCCACGGGGAAGCTCATGGTGAAGGAATTTCCTCCAAACAAGGTCTGGTTGTTCACCTTTCCCAGCGAGCTAGGAGCAGAGCAGTGATTCCTGCCTGGATTTACAGCCGGTGTGATCCAGGATCAGTGATTCCTGATCCTCCCCTGCCCAACCCTATCCCAGCTCTGCCCATTCCTGATCCTCCCCTGCCCATCCTGATCCCAGCTCTGCCCATTCTGATACTCCCCTCCCATTCCTGATCTTCCCCTGCCCATCCCAATCCCTTTCCTGCCCCATCCCTGCTCCTGACCTGCCCACCCCATTCCCTGCCCTCACCTCCAGCTCCTCCAGCTGATTTTTACTTTGAGTTCCTCTCCTTTCCCATTCCCGTGATCCCGCTGGTCCCGAACAATCCCCCCATTGATCCGGAGCTCCCGGCTGTGCCAGCTGGCGCCAGCTCCCGTTCCCCATCCCATTCCACAGCTCTTAAAGCCGCCCGGCCCCGATCCCGGCATTTGGGAGGTTCTGACGGATCCCTGCGTTCTTAAATCCCCGGGCGCGGGGACAGGGGATGTGGAGCGGAGCATTCCCGGTGCCATTCTCCGGGAACAATGGGCTCATTTGCCCGTGGAATTACCGCTGCGATCAGGAGGGATCTGCCCGGCACTGGACTTTCAGATGGGAGCCTTCCACAGCAGGATGATCCCGGCGATATTCCCGGGAAGAGCGAGTGCCAGAAGGGCAGTTTTGGACATTTGGGGGGTGGGGGGAAGAGGCAGCTGGGCCTGGGTGCGGGAGCGGCAGCTCCTGCCTCCTAAATATAGAAACATCGCTTTTATACAAGTGTATTTCTATGTAAAAATATTTCTATAAGCATATTTCTAGATATAAATATATTTTCATATGTTATACATACTTTACATATATTTATTTTATACATTTATACGTTCAGAATTATGGAATGAGCTGGTTGGTTTCTGCCAGGGATGTGCCGGAGGTTTTTCCTCCCACACCGGCCCAGGTGGGAAAGGATCTTGGAGCGGGTGTGGAGCCGGGAGAGCTCAGGGATCAGGGCTGGAATGGCACCGCTCCTGCTCCCCAAACTCGGCTCCCACCTCCGGCTGAGCCGAAGCAATTCCCGAGTTTTTTTCCCCGGCGTTCCGTCCATGCGAATTCCCACCGGGGAGCCGGGGCCTGGCCCGGGAATTCGGCAGCGCATCCCGGGTTCCCCCTGCGGGCTCCTGTCCCCTCCCGGGACCCCTCGGGACACCGAGGGTGGCGCGCGTTTGGTGCTGGCCCCGCACGGGAAAGAGGGGAAGGGCTCTCCTCGGCCTCGCTGTCCCGGGAAGCAGCGTTGGGATTTTGGGAATGCTGGTGGGTGACTTCGGAAGAGCCACCTGTCAGCCAGGGCACATCAGAGCCACACATCCCCGAGCGGTGGGGACACTCAGGAATTGGGGACAAAAAGGGGGGACTCGGGGTACTGGGGGATGATCCCTCCCCTATCCCAGCAGGGTGAGGAACTGAGGAATGCGGCAAAATGCGGGAGAAATTAATAATTATCCAAAGCTCATCCCTATCACTGCTCATCAAAACGTTCCCGAACTCCATCCCAGGCTCCTTTCTTCTCCCTGCCTCCAGTAAGTGCCTGAACATCCCTTTAAAAATTAAAGGAGGAGGGTTCTGGAAGAGATAAGGGATAATTGCCTGGCTTTGACTGCGGCATTGATGTGAAAATAGGATTGGAATTACTCACTCCGGTTGAAAGGTTAGTTGAAGGTTATTACAGGAAAATTGTTATTCATCCATTTTTTCTGTGCCGCTGGATAGCCCCAAAGATTAAATCCGGGGAGCGCATAATGACCCATCAGGGCGGACAATGGTGGGAATAATCTCCAGAGGCTCCCGAGAGCCTTCCCTGAATAATTCATGGCTCAGCAGCCCTCCATCCCTCCCCCCCTCCCTCCCCGGCAGATTACACGGGAGTTTTCTTTGGGAAGAGATCATTTAAAGGGGCTTGAAAAACCTCCGCGCTTTTGGACGGAAGTGGAATTACCGGCAGCATTCCCGAGGTTTGTTTATGCCTTAATAAATCTCCTTTCCCGCTGACCTCCGTGCCATGGGAACAAAACGCCGCGGGATAAAGGGAGGCTTTGTTTGGGATGGAGCTGGAGGAGCTCCCGTGGGGCTTTTCCTGCTCCGGGCAGACACAAATCGGAGCTGTTTGGTCACCTGGGAGCAGAAATTCCTGCTCGCCCAGCCCTTGGCCCCCCGGATCGCCCTCCTAAAATCCATCAGGGATGATTTCCTTCTTTACAGGAGGACACTGATGACGTTTCTCATCCCCGAGTTTCCCAAAGCCCCCTTTGGTCCCCGTCCCGCTGATCCAGGTTCCGTTCCCAGCTTCCCTCGGCTCAGGAGAGCTCCGGGATGAGGAGGATGCTCAGGCCATCCCTGGATCCTGCTGGAAAACCAGGAGCAAGGGTGGGATGTCGCTTCCCGGCCTTCCCACTGCTCCTGTCGCTCCTCCAGCCCCTAAATCCCGGCCTGGCTCCAGTTAATCCTTTAATTTCATCTCCTGGAAGCACTGTTACGCTTTAAAAGCTGATTGTTCTTGAAAAATCCCAGGATTTCTGGAGGTTTAGGGATGTGGGATACATATCCCTGGCATCACTGGTGTCCTGGAGAAAAAACTGAATAAATATCCTGGATAATAATTGATATTTACTAAACACTTCACGGTTATCAGATCGAAATTAAATCCTAATTAAACCTTCTCTGGGCTTTTCCAGCCAGGAGGATGAGGAAGGATGGCATTGCTGCTGTGGGATGAGCAGGGAATCCTCTGGACTGGGAATTTGGGGGGTTTATCTTGGTTTTGGATGGGTTTATCTTCATTTTGGGCAGGTTTCCATAGATTCTGGGTAGGTTTATCTTCATTTGGAGCAGGTTCATCTCGAGCTGAAGGGCTCTGTGCTGGAGTGTGGAGCTGAAGTGGCTCCTCCAGCCCTATCCCATTCCAGAGTTAATGAGGAAGGATTTTCCCGGGGGAAATGGAGCAGGTTCAGAGCTGCTCCTCCCTCCCCTCAGAGGGAGAAGGGCTGTTAGAAATAATCCTGGAGTTTGAGGATGCAAGCGAGGACTTTCATGGATTTAACAGGAAGCTCCAACATCATTTCCCACTAAAGCTTGTGTCAATAAATCATTTTTTAATTATAAGCTCCAATTATCAGCTAAGCTTGGCTTAATGATCTCTGGAGTGGTTCCTCCTTCAGAGGCCCGGGAAGGAACTTCTCCTCCTTCCTTTGGAGCTGCTGCTATTTTTTCCCAGCTCCTGGAAAATCGCACCCCTCCCCCCCAGTGCCCATGTGTCTGATGGGATCCGAGTGAAATCCAAGCCTCTCCTAAATCAGGGGCTGTCCCGAGGCTCATCCAAAGGTCCATCCAAAGGCTGTGGCTCTGTTCCACCCCTGGCACAGGCCACGAGCCAGGGGTTGATTTAGGGCCGCTCTGGAATGGGCTCACATTCCCACATTCCTGAGGCAGCTTGGGAGCACTCAGGTGCCCTGGGGGTTATTCCGGGGGAATCCTAGGGAGAAGGGGCTGGATGACTCCCAGCTCCCGGCATCTGCTGTGCTCCATGGCTCCGCACCGACCCGTGCCTTGGGAAATCGGTCACGTCTGCCAAGCATCCCTGGATTTTCATGTGAGAACGGCGCCTCTCCTCAGGCTGGATCACTCCCAGAAGGAGACAGATCCCAGGGCCTTGTCCTGGTGCTTCTTCTGCTCCTGGGTGCATCCAACATGGATCCAGAGTTTGTATCCCACGCTCATTCCAATGGTTGCATCCAGCACAGATGTCCAGCATGCGCAGCCATGGAAATCCAGAGCGTGTTCCTGGAGTTTGCATCCAACGTGTGTCCAACTTCATCCATCAGAATCCAATGCAAGGTCCCAGAGCATGCATCCAATGGAAATCCAAGGTGTCCATCCAATGGATGTAACCAAGGTGTGCTTCCAATGGATGTATCCAACCTGTGCATCCAATGGATGTATCCAATGTGTGCTTCCAATGGATGTATCCAACCTGTGCATCCAATGGATGTAACCAAGGTGTGCATCCAATGGATGTATCCAAGGTGTGCTTCTAATGGGTTTATCCAAGGTGTGTTTCCAATGGATGTATCCAACGTGTGCACCTAATGGATTTATCCAAGGTGTACATCCAATGGATGTATCCAACGTGTGCATCCAGTACATGTGTCCAACATGTGTATGTATCCATGTGTGTTCCACATGTTGTGTCCATGTTGTATCCATGCTGTATCCAACATGTCCATCTCATGCACGGAACCAATGGATGCAAACAACTGGAGCATCCAAAATGTGTGTCCCACACGTGCATCTGACGCTTGTATCCAAAACCTGTCCCCAGTCCACACATTCAACACCTACATCCCACCTCTGTGCCCAACACGTGCATCCCACCCATGTTCCAGCACAGAATCCAACCCCTGCATCCCATTGGGAGCACCATAGAATTCCCTCTCCTCATCCACAGGTAGGGAATCACAGCCCTCCTGCCCATTTCCAACCTGCCTCCCACCTTTCCGTGTCTGGATTTCCTCTGTGGCTGCTCTCGAGAGGGATTTCCCACCCTTCGGCAGGGTCACGCCGAGGGTAACGGCATTCCAGCCTCACCGGGATGGATGGGGCTGTTGGAGCAGAGCTTCCCTGCCATTTGTCCTCTGGATTTCCCTCCTCTGGATTCATCCCCTCTGCTCCTGGGCCAGGAGACAGCACGGATAGATTTTCTAAGATCCTTTATTTCCATTAAAAATATTGGATGGCGGCATTGACAGAGCCCGGGGTGTAAAAGGACAAGGAAATATTTCCAAATGGTTTCTCTGGCAGCTGGGAATTCCAGCTCCTGTCGCTTATTGACCTCTAATTGTTTCCAGTAGGAGCGGGAGACAGGAAGATCAATAGGGACGGGAGAGAGTTAAAACCCTCCTGGTGCACTTAACTGTAGTTAGGAACCACTGGAATTCATCTTCCCGAGATTTCCAGTTGTAATTGGAACGTTGGGATTGCTCCGTGCGCTGGATTCCGTGCAGAGCATTAATTCCCTCCCCAGTCCCACTCCTCACCTGGTCCCAGGGCTTGGAGCAGCCCCTACAGTTCTCCAGCTGCCCTTTCCCGCTGCGTTGGAAATCCAGGAGATCCAAATTTGGGGGGAAATTCAAAGGAGCAGGAGGATTCTGGCAGCTGGAACTCCACGGGAAAGAAGGAACGGATGAGTGAGGAGGAGAGCGCTGACACACCAAAATACGGGAGAGGATGCGGGAACGATGTCCTGAGAGGCTGGAAGCAAGGCCTGGGGATGGAGCTGGATTTTCCCACAGGGAGCTGCCGAGGCTGGGAATGTTCTGGATGATTTTGGGGGGTGGGGACCAGGTGGCCACCGCCGAGTCGGTCCCGTCCCGGCCACCGGCGATTCCCTGGGAATTGTGCTCCCCCGGTAGCTCCTCCGGCCGGTGGCGGTGCCTCAGGTGCCGGTGGCGCTCCCTGTTCCCGGTGGAAGCTCCCGGCTCCTGATGGAAGCTCCCGGCGCTGCTGTCACCGGGAATCACGGCCCAGCCCTAATCTGTCATTAGCGCATTCAGCACTAATTGCTGGCAGGGTGCCACGCGCCTATTTTCCCGTTTTAACAAAACATTTATGCATGGAAGATTTAATGCCAGGTATCAAGCATATCATTGTAAATTTACCACTAATTAAGCCTAATTAAAATAATTAAATGGCTGCGGAGTCACAATGCGAATGAAAATCACATTTCCTCTCGTGCGCTCACCCCTCTCCTCGCTGGCCTCACTCAGGCTTCCCAACACAAATATTTTCCCATTTGGATGTGGGAAGAGAGGAATTTCATCCCAGCCGTAATGCTGGGATTTGGGGGGGGACGTTCTTCAATTCCAGGATCTCTGGAGATTTTCCTTTCTGGGGATGAAGGATGGACAACCTGACAAATCCGTTCCTGGGAGCTTTTGCATATTCATCACTGCTCTGATTTTTAATCAAAGCCTGGGCCGTGAATAATGGATGGAGATGGGTTGGGATGGAATGGGATGGGGATGGGATGGAGTGGGATGGGAATAGGGTTAGGATGGGTTGGGATGGAGTGGGATGGGGATGGGGATGGGGATGGGGATGGGGATGGGGATGGGAA
>WAAG01056646.1:11977-25039 GCA_013390105.1 Tichodroma muraria | reverse complement strand
CTGCGGGAAGTGGGATACGGGGGGGGGATCAGATGGAATTCCCAGCCCCCCCACGGAAGGTTGGGATGAGAGATCCTCAAGGTGCCTCCCAACCCAGCCGTTCCGGGACCTGTGGCACTGCTGGAGCTGCTGGCCAGCCCCCAGGTGGATGGAGCAGGTCGGGAGAGGCAGATCCATGGGTTTGGATGGCTCCGTCCCCATGGATACTGCTGCCCTTGCCGATCGGACACGAGGTCCCAGCTCTGCCCCTCGGGGTCAGGGCTCTGGGAGGTTCTGCTGGAGGAGGGAGGATCCCGATCCCTGATCCCTGCTCTCATCCCACCCACCAGGCACCCAGAGAACCCTGTTAGATCCGCAGGCACCCCATGAGAAGAACTGCTTCCTTAACAGCAGTCGCATCCTGCAAGGATGGGAACGAGGAGATGGCACCGGACCCAGGGAGCCCCACAGCTCCAGCGGGAGCAGCCACGCTTGGGGCTCACAGGGCCGTTTTCCCAGCAGGAAAAGCCCCCTCCCGCAGCGGGCAGGACTCCCTGCTTTCCGTGGGGATGGATCCCCGTGCCAGCCCGCTCCCGGGGCCGTACCTGGGAGGTGAAGTCGTGCTGCTGCAGCTGCCGCCCTTCCCGCAGGTCCCAGGAACGCACCGTGTTGTCCAGGCCCCCCGTCCACAGCTTCGTACCGTCGTGGGAGATGTCTATGCAGCTGGCCCCGTCCGTGTGGCCCTGGAATTGCCTTGGGAGCAGGAAAAAATGATGGAGTTCTGCAGGGGGAGCGCTAGAAAAAGCACGGAGCTGCGTTCGAGGTGCTCAGGCTACGCTGATGTGGCTCGTCCACACCAAACATTCCTGGAAATCCATCCGAGAGCGTCCCGTGCCGAGGAGCACCAGCCTGGCCAAGGATTGGGCTGGTTTAGGGATGAGCACCAGGAGCTGGTGCAGCATCACCAGAGGCTGTTCTGGGCACCCAACACAGAGGGGATGGCGGACTCCCCATGCCTGGAGTGTTTAAGGCCAGGTTGGACGAGGCTTGGAGCAACCTGGGAGAGTGGAAGATGTCCCTGCCCAAGGAAAAGATGGAAGGGACATCGATGGGAGGGGATGAGAAAAGAGCCCATGATGGGGGGAAGAGGAAGGAGATGGCAATGCGGTGGGGAAAGAGGAAGAGGGACGCTGACAAAAGGAAGAGGACATTGACAAAAGGAAGAGAAGAGGGATGCTGACAAAAGGAAGAGGACATTGACAAAAGGAAGAGGAAGAGGGATGCCAACAAAAGGAAGAGGACATTGACAAAAGGAAGAGAAGAGGGACGCTGACAAAAGGAAGAGGACATTGACAAAAGGAAGAGGAAGAGGGACATTGTGGGGGAAGAAGAAAAGGAGCGCAGACAGGAGAAGACGAAAAGGACCGTGACAGGGTAAAAACGACCTTAAGGCCCCTTCCCACCGCGGCCCAGCGCACGGTCCCGAAGGCTGGGGGCTCACCTGACGAGGGTCTGGTTGTGCAGGTCCCAGACGGCGATGTTGCCGTCGCTGCAGCACGAGAAGCACACCTTGGCGTCGGGGCTGATGGCCAGCGCGTAGCACGCGGGCGCCGATGACGTCAGCTCGGCCTTGATGCGCGGCGTGGGCGACGCCAGGTCCCAGATGGTCAAAGTGCTGGCCTCGCCCCCCACGATCAGCGTGCGGCCGTCCGGCAGCAGCTTGCAGGAGCGGATGTAGTTATCCCTGTTCTGGGGATGGAAGGGACCGTGAGGGGCCGGAGCGGGCGGCAGGGAGGCAGTTGGGGAAGTGGTGACGGAAGGGGTGTTAAGGGGGGAGAGGAAAAGGGATGTGGAGAGGGAAGACGAAAGGGAGTGCAAGGGGATGGGAAAAGAGGAAAAGGGACGTTGATGGGGAAGAGGAAAAGGGACGTTGATGGGGAAGAGGAAAAGGGACGTTGATGGGGAAAGAGGAAAAGGGACGTTGATGGGGAAAGAGGAAAAGGGACGTTGATGGGGAAAGAGGAAAAGGGACGTTGATGGGGAAGAGGAAAAGGGACGTTGATGGGGAAAGAGGAAAAGGGACGTTGATGGGGAAAGAGGAAAAGGGATATTAAGGGGGGAAAAGGGATGTTGATGGGGGAAGAGGAAAAGGGACGTTGATGGGGGAAGAGGAACAGGGATGTTGATGGGGGGAAAAGGGATAACAAGGAGAGGAAAAAGTCAGTAATAATGGAAGACAAAGAGCTGGTGCTGGGGAAGAGCAACAGGATGCTAAGGGGGAAGAGGAAAGGGAGAGCAGTGGGGGAATGAGGAAACACGGACGGTGACGGGGGGAAGAGGCGTCGACGTGAACGGGGAGAAGATGATTAAGGACACCAGAGGTGGGTGAGGGCAGGGGACGCGGCCCTGGGGTGGCAGCAGCTCCAGCCATGCCAGCCCTCACCAGGCAGTCCAGCTGGGAGATGGGGCTCTTGCTGCCGGGCTGGCTGATGTCCCAGATCTTGACGCAGCCCTTGCCGCCGGTGTAGACGTGGCGGGTGGGGTTGCTGATGGTGACGGCGCACACCACCTCGCCGTGGCTCAGCGTGTTGATCTGCCGCGCGTGCCGCGGGATGCCGGGCCCCGCCAGCGCGTCGTGCGGGAATGGCACCGGCTGCATCTGCCCGTCCGCGCTCACGTGGAACGAGTAGGCCCTGCCGGGGTGGGAAAGGGCTCAGCTCCAGGGAGGGAGCTTGCGGGGACAGGCTGCCCGCAGCAGCAAAAGCTGGCCCTGGGCGAAGCCCGCCCTCGTCTCCCTCCCGGCCGCTCGTCCCATTAAAATCCACAAAAATCCAAGCGGGGCTTACGGTTTCCCTCCAGGGATGGACGCCAGGCTGGAGGGCAGGCCCGGGGCTCGCATGGGTGGGTGTGGGTCAAAGCCCACCTGCCAAGAGATGCAGGGACACGGGTGAGGCCAGGCGCTGCCCAGGAACGCCACACAGCTTCCCACCCGTGATCCCCTGGGGACACAGGGCAGCTCCTGCTTTTCCCCTGCAAACCTAACTGGCGTTTCCCCCCGGCAGGAAGGGGAACCAGACAAAGGTTTTGGGTCTGCGAGAAGCAGGTGGGACACGGTCCCTCCCTCCCTCTCCCCGTGTCGTTCCCAAGCCCCCAGGGATGGGATCAGCCATGTTGTGCCCAGCACCCCGAGGGCAGAAACTCCAATCTCTGTTTTAATTGCAGCATTCGACTCCTTGTTCCGCCTTAAAACAGGAGTTTAGTGAGAGGAATTGGATATGGGGCCGAGGAAGAGGATATGGGGCTGAGGAATGGGATGAGGGGCCAAGGAATGGGATATGGGGCTGAGAAGTTGGATAAGAGGCTGAGGAATGGGATATGGGGCTGAGGAACGGGATGAGAGGCCGAGGAATGGGACAAGGGCCTGAGGAACGGGATGTGGGGTTGAGGAACGGGGTAAGGGTCTGAGCAACGGGATGTGGCGCCAAGGAACGGGAAGCAAAACCCCAATCCAGCGGCACACGCGTGTCACCCCAGGAGGAAGCATCTCCACCCACCCCCCCAATCCAAACCACAGCTGTCTTTAGGGAGAAGCAGCCCCAACCTCCCAGCCGCCCCAGGCCCTCCCCCCGGCGAGAAAGGAGCTAAAAGTGCTACGTACAGCTCCAAAGCTCACCATTGGCGACCGGCCGTAGGCGGCGGCGGCGGCGGCGGCCGCGCTCATCTGCGGGGGGAGGTTGTGCAGCCCCGCGTAGGCGCCGGGGCTCGTCAGGGACCCGTTCATCTCGTGGTGCCCCATCATGGCAAAGGGCGCCGCGTAGGAGCCCGCGATGGAGATGGGCGTCCGCAGGGCCGAGGCTGCGGGGAGCGGGACACGGTCAGGGCTCGGGGACGCGGGCAGGGAGAGGAGCAGAGCACAGCCACGGAAAAACCCGACCCTGTGGTGTCCAACCCCTGGCCCAACACCACTCTCCTCCCAGCCCAGAGCGCTGAGTGCCACATCCAGATGTTCCTTGGGACACCTCCAGGGATGGGGTCTCCAACACCTCTCCCTGGGCAGTCCCTGCCAAGGCCTCACCACCCTTTCCATGGGGAAATTCCTCCTGATGTCCAACCTGAACTTCCTGCGGCGCAGCTTGAGGCCGCGTCCCCTCACGCCAACCCCGCTCACTCCGTGACTGGGACCTCCCTCCTTCACCCCATCAGCTGTCCAGACCTGGATTAGACCTGTCCCCATAAACCTCTTCCCCCAAAAATGCAATGCCCCCAAAGCTGCTGCTCCCCACTGACAGGGAGGAGCTGGAGCTGTGCCAGGGACAGCGGTGACACCGCGGTGAGCCCGGTACCCACCCAGGGGGTCCATGCCGCTGGGTTTGCCGGGCATGGGCCGCAGCCCCGGGGTGCTGCTGGTGCCCGGGGTGGGAGCGTCATTCCTGGGCGTTGGAGTGTTGGACTTGAGGCCGGGCGTGGAGGATTTGTCGTTCTGTGGGGAGAAGGGATGGGAAACAAGGGATGAGCTCCAGCTGCTGGGATCAGCAGCCCCCCCCCGCCCCGGTGACCCCGCAGAAGGGACGTACGTGGCCCAGGTCCTTGGTCTTGGAGGAGGGAGTGCTGCTGGAGGAGGCCACCGAGGCCGGGCTGTTGGGAGCGTCCCCCTTCTTCAGCCCCCGGGCTTTGTCCAGGCCGTTCTCCGGGGGGGAATGGGCTGGGCTCACCCGGGGGGTGGTGGGGTCCTGTGAGATGGGAAAAGCGTGGTAATTCCCACAGCGGGAAGGGCTCCCTCTTTCCACATCCCAAATCCATGCCACGGGCAGAGCCACCCAGACCTCACCTCGTTGGAGACATCGACCACCAGATCGTCGCTCTTGTCACCATCGCTGTCCTGGAACACAAAACGTGTCACACCCCGCAGAGAGCTCCAAAAACTGGGGGGGATCAGCCCCCCCATGGAGCCAAACCACCCCCAACAGCAGCAGGACACTCAGGCTGGAGATCAGGGGGAATTTTTTCATGGAAGAGGCGATCAGGTGTTGGAAGGGGCTGCCCAGGGCAGGGGTGGAGTCATTCAGGGGAGTGGATGTGGCACTTGGGGACATGGATTACGGTGGCCTTGGCAGTGCTGGGGGATGGTTGGAGCACTGCCTCCAAGTCCTTTTCCAGCCGGAATGATTCCGCGGTTCTCTGCCCCCAGCTCACCCACATCGCGTCTGGAAAACACCACCCAAATCCCGCTTTCTGCCCCCAAATGCTGCCCCAAGGCGTCCCCGTCCCTGTCACTCACATATCGGCTCATGCTGTCCTTCTCCTCTGCTTTCCTCTTCTTGGAGTCGATGCTGTAATCCGTGGAGCTCCGGTGCTTCTCGCTGGCCCGCAGGCTCTCCGAGGGGGACACGGAATTATTCTGCGGAGATGGGAGAAGCTTTGAAGGGGGAACAGAAGGAAACGGGGCTCCACGAGCAGCAGGTCCCGAGGGCACACGCACAGCCCTGCCCCACCGTGGTCCTCCCCCACGCCACAGGATCCAACATCGGCCTGGCTGAGAGCCCTGGGAATGCTGTGAGGATGCCCACGGACACCTGAGCTCCTTTGTTGCAACAGCAAGAAATGCAGGAGGAGGTTGTTGTTTATCTGGGAAAATCCCACGTGGCCAGGAATGGCAGAGCCGAGTGCCCATGGCACAGCTCTGCTCTTTGGGAATTCTGCCCTTGCTTCAAGCAGCAAAGCACAGGACATGCCAGCATTCCCAGGAAAGCTCGAGAGCCCAGGAGTTTTCCCTCTGGCAGAGCTGGGAGCCTCATCCAGGAGGAGGAGCACAAGAACGGCCGCATCCCGGCCCTGGCACCAAAGGACACCCACAAAATGTCCTGGAACCCCCACGTGACCAGTGCCTGCGGCACAGGGGGAATTCTGCCCCTGGTTCAAGCAGCAAAGCCCAGGAGACGCCAGCATTCCCAGGAAAGGCTGGAAGCAAACGTGGCACTACAACCAGGAGGATGCCTGGCCCCATCCTGCATCCCCCAGCCCAGCACATTCCCTCCCCTCCATCCCTGGGAGCAGCAGGATCCATGCGCGCTCCCTGAGCCCGAGCAGCGCCGTTCCTGAGCCGTGCCCGCCTTTCTTCCCCGGCTCAAAGGGAGAACCAAAGCAGTTCATGTTTCTCCTCAGTCCCCACTAAGCAGCTTTGGATAACACGGAGCTCTTTCTTCCCAGGCAGTCATGCTGAAAACCCTCGCAGCTCCCAGAGAATCATGTCAGGCATTTAGAGGCATCGATCCATTCAGCCCCGCTCCTGGCCCGCCGCCAAGGAACTAAATATTTTTTATTGCACAGGCAAAGGCTGGGGAAAATATGAATGACTAACGCTGATTATCGCACACATTAAACCTCCGCGGGGAATACCCCGGCTCGCAGTTTATGGATTGGGAAGCTGCCCGGCTCCGACGGCCCCCTGCCCGCCGGAGGAGCGGGTTAATGATGCCCAATTCCCCTCTGCCTCTCCCCCCTCGCAGAGCACTTCCCTTCCCCGCTCTCCAAAGGGCCGTTTGTGGGCTCGGGGCTGGCAGGAAACCGCTGCCAAGCCGCAGCTTCAGCCGGGCTTTGTCCTGGCAGCTTTTCACACGGAATGCTGGGCTCGGGAAAGACCTCCGGGATCACCGAGTCCCGCCTGGGACCCAGCCCCACCTTGTCACCAGCACGGAGTGCTCAGGGAACCTCCAGGCCTTCCTTGGACACCTGTACCGCCTCCCTGCACTGCCCCTCCCGACGTTCAGCAGCCCTCTCCAAGGAGGAATTCCTCCCGGTGTCCCGTTTTCCCTGAACACTGGGGCGGGAGGTGATGGCTCAGCCCCGTTTCCGTGAACAGGGCAGCCCCCACCTGGTTCCTGCCACCCTCAACATCCTCTCCATCCCTGTTCCCACCCCAAGGGCAGCCTCTGAGGTGCCAGAGCGCTCCAAAATCCAGGGATTTCCCTGGTTAGGGACTGCTTGAGCTTCCAAGTCCTGCTTAACACGGAGCAATAACCAAACCCACCCCAGATTAGATGACCCTGGCACACTGGGGGAGTGATCAGGAATGAAGCAGCTTCCCTGACCACCTGAGGGTTCTGGGTCTGACCACGCTCATTCAGCCAAAATGATGGAATTTCCTGACACTCTGCCGCAAGCAAAGGGATTTAAATCAAATTTCCAAACCACCACCACGGAGAAGGTGACTGCGCTCATCCCAGCACAGCTCTTCCAGGCAGGATGAGGGATTTTATTGCCTGGTTTATTATGTAATAAGACCTGTGCCAAAGGCAGCCCTGCAGCTCCCAGCCACCAGGTGGGTTTTTAAGGGATGAATAAAACTCAGCCGTGCAGCCACCAAAAAGTGGGAGCAAAAGGAAGGAATGGGACTTACTGCACTTGAGTCTCGCTCTTCAGGAGATGCCGGGGCAGAGGGGAGGGCACGGCCAAAACAGAGACAGGAAAATAAAGCAAGTTAGGATAAGTCTTAAACCAGAGAAATAAACCCAGAACCTCTTCATGCTCTTAACTCAAACCCTTGAACTCAAGCCCTGTTTGGGCTCTCTCCAGCCTTAAAATCTCCCTCCATCCATCTCTCCCATCCAATTCCTGCCCTTTTTTGTCCACATGATTTATCTGGCCAAACACAGCTGGAAATGCCTTGAATCCAAAGGAATGGCAGCGGCCCCGGGTGTCTGTCCCTGAAGTCACCCCTCAGCCCTGGGTGCACAGCTCCACACCCACAAGGTGCTTCAGCCATTCATTTGTACCCAAATGTGTACATTTTCCCCGGAATCTCTGGCAGTTTGAGTCCATGCAGGACAAGGAACGGAACTGGATCACTGCTGCCAATAGTTTTGTCTCACTTCTTTTCTTTTCACCCCAAATCCCCCAGCAGAACCCAACAGCTCAGAGAGGCTGTGGGGACCTGCCCTGCCAGCAGGAAAAGTGGAGGGAAAATATCCCAAATCCTCCTCTGTTGAGGGACAGGGGGATCTGCCAGGCCAATCCTGAGCACTGCTGGTTTGCACCTGGAATCACAGATCCTTCCATCTTCCAGCAAACGGTCAGATCCCAAATAACGGGAAAAGCCACCAAGTTCCTGGTGGAGAGCCGGATCCCTGACCACGGGAAGGCTCTGGTGCTGATGGAGAGGAGGAGGAAGAGGAGGAGGGTGAAGGCTGCTTTCCCATTTAGGCACAGCACAGGAATTGCAGCCAGGCTCCACCAAAGGCTGAGCAGCACTTAGGGAATTTTGCATCCCTAAAAGTGCAATCCCATGATCTGAATGCAGCTGCCCTGAGGGATGAGATGGTGGGAAATGAGTCATGACAGGACCAGGGCATTCCCCCAACATCAGAGGGACCTGGAGCTGCTGCAGCAACTCCAGAGGAGGTCACGGGGCTGCTCCCAGGGCTGGAGCCCCTCTGGAAACAGGCTGGGAATGTTCCCCTGGAGAAGGGAAGGCTCCATGGAGAGCCGAGAGCTCCTTCCAGGGCCTAAAGGGGCTCCAGGAGAGCTGGAGAGGGACCGGGGACAAGGGACAGAGGGACAGCACACAGGGAATGGCTTCAGAGTGCAAAAGTGGAGATTTGGGCGGGATATTGGGAAGGAATTGTTCCCTGTGAGGGTGGAGAGGCCCTGGCACAGGTGGCACAGCTTGCCCAGATCCCAGACCCCGGGAAACATCCAAATCCACCTTGGAGCAGGCCGGGAGAGTGCGGAGCATCCTTTCCAGCATTCCTCCCCCTCCCAACCCGAACCCCGGCGGGGCCGCAGGAGCTCCGGCGGCCCCTCTCACCTCTGTGGTCCAGGTCGTGGTGGTTCTTCTCGTCCTTGACGGCCAGGTGGGCCTGGCTGCCCAGGGCGCCGAGCGCCAGCAGCCCCGAGCTGGTGCCGGTGACGGGCGGAATTCCGGGCGGCTGGAGCCCCGAGGGGTGCGGCGGCAGCTGGACCGGGGGCCCGTGCGCGGCGTGGGAGAGGTGCTGGGCCTGGAGCTGCTGCTGCTGCAATGAGAGCACCAGTGAGCGGGGACGGGAAGGGACATTCCCGGGCAGGGACCACGCCCAGCCGCGCCGCCGCCGCCACCGGGGGATGCTCCCCGCTGGATGCCTGGAAGGAGAAGCCCCGCGAGCAGGAAGGAGGACGGAGTGCCCCACGCTGAGATCGTCCCAGCAGCTTGCGCCAGCCAGAAAAAAAATAGAAAGCATAGGAAGCCTGGTGGAACAGCAGCTCTCCGGTTCCCAGGTGGGAATTCCAACCCTGGAATAGCCCCAGGGGCCGGCACAGCCCCCCCAGGGGATGGCACAGCCCCACCACGGGCGAGGCAGCAGCACCCAGGGGAGAAGAATCAGCACCTGGAGCTGCTGCAGTAAAGAAAAAAAATGCCTGGAGACAACCCCAGGACACAGCCCGTGTGTTGGCAAAAGCACACACGGCTTGCTCCCCAGGACAATCCTGAATTCCCAGAACGCCGGGAGAATCCTGAACTCTCATCCCTGCAGACGTGGTTAGTTTGGCTTTTCCAGCAGTAAAAAGGTTAAAAACACCCCAGGAATCCCACCTAGGAGGCAGAGATACTCCATGGCTGGAGGGCAGCAGCTAAACCAGTCTCTAAACCAGAGAGAGAAAATTCCAGCACTCAGGAGCCTCCCAGCCAGCTCAGGACAGGGAAGTTCTGCTCAATTGCTCAGGAGCAGCTCCCAGGTGTTTCATGGGGAGAAGAAAATTCCACACAATGTCCTGGTCTACCCCAGGATCCTGCTGCTCCCAACCCCTGTCCCCTCCCCAGGGACAACACTGGGCGCCCCTGGCACTGGATAAATCCTGCAGGGATCTCCCATTCCCACCACGGGGTTGGACATAACCCCTCCCCCCCATTCCCCAGAGCCCCAGCCAGGCTGGCAGAGGGCCCCCAGCTGCTCCCAGGGATTTTTTGGGAGTGAATCCCAGCCCTCATCCAGCCATGGAGATTCACTGCCTGCTCCAGCTGAGCTGGAAAAAGCGAAACTGCAGCTCTGGGGAGAGGAAGGGAAAACCAGACGCATCCCCTACTTCAAACACAGTCTTGGAAGAAAACCAGCTGAAATCCAAGGAGCCACTTCCAAGAGTCCCCAGGCCAGCCCTGGTGCAGCCAGGAGGGTCTTGGAGCTGGTGCTCCTGCCTGGGACCCTCCTGCCTGCACCCACAGCCCCTCCAGCAGCATCCCAGCAGCTCCCAGGGAAGTCACACTTGGGCATCTGAGCACAACAGGAATCACGGGCTGGGGACACTAGAATGAGGGGAACACCTGTAACGAGGGGGACACCCGGAACGAGGGGGACGTCCAGGCTGCAGCAGAGCCTCCCCAGGCCACTCCAAGTCCCCACAACCAGCTTGAACCAGGATTTGTCCCAGGGCACTCCGAGGGGCAGGGATGGCTCAGTGGGACCTGCTGGCACAAGGGCCAGCCCCATGGACGCCCCAGAAACACGCCCAGGGACAGAGGGCTCCATCCGTGTTCCCAACAGTTCCATGGAGGAAGTTTCCAGCACATCTTCCCAGAGCTGCACAAAGTGAACCCAGGTGCCCCCGGATCCCCAGCAGTGTCCCAGGCCAGGCTGGACACTGGGGTTTGGAGCACCCTGGGACAGTGGAAGGTGTCTCTGACCATGGCAGGGGTGGCACTGGATGGGCTTAAGGTCCTCCCAGCCCAACCCATCCCATGATTCCATGATAGGTTTCCCCACATCGAGCCCAAGTTTTGGTGGAACAGCTCTGTCCCACTGCCGACGGAAGGACCCGTTTTGGGCAGCAGCAGGTGACATCCTGCCCCACTCCATGGACACAGCAGGATGAAGCAGGCCCTGGCTGAGTCACCCACCCCTTCCAGAGCTGCTTTCTCATCCCTGTGGGATGGAGAGGGAAATCCCCATCCAGAACAAGATTCCAGGCAGGAGCTGAAGGCAGACGCCGCAGTCCCAGGCACAGGAGATCCATGAAAGTAGCTCTTTCCAGGCAGCTCCCAGATCCCAGCTGGAGCAGAAGCCACACAGAGAAGGTCATGAGGCCCCTGCTGCAGGAAATCCATAAATCTCTGAGCCCTCAAAAAGCAGGAGCTGGTTCTGCCAGCAGGATGGGAAGCATCCTCAGGATGGACGTTCCAGAGTGTCCCCAGACCAGGACACGGCGCAGAGCTGGGGGTGAGGGGCACAAGGTCGGTCCCTCAGCAGCTCCTCAGTGACAGGATCAATCCTCTGGCACCAAAACAAACGGGACAGATCCTTGGCTCTTCCCAATCCCAATTTCACGGGATTCCACCCTTTTGAGGGAGAGGCAGGGCTGGCCATTGTAGCAGAGCATCATCCCAGAGAACGGCACCGGGTGGTTTTCCAGCACCTCCAACCATTCCCACATTCCTCTCCTGGGAGCTTTCCACTGGTGCCCATCCCTGGAATGCACCAAGATTCAACGTTTTATCCTCAGCAATTTCCAGCTTCCAGAAACATCTGAACGCCGTAATTCATCCCAGCAGCTTTGCACCCAAAAGAGGGACGTGGCCTCGTGGAACAGCAGCACTCCAATTCCCAGGATGTTGATGGGAATTCCAACCCTTGAAAAGCCCCACCAGCACCCAGGAGAGAAGAATCAGCACCTGGAGTTGCTCCAGCAGAGAAGAAAAAACTGGGATTTCCTCCTGGATTTTAGGCTGCCAACAGATAAATCCATCCACGGGCTCGGTGAGCTGCAGGAACGACCGGCCCCTGGCAGGACGTGGGAGCCAAGGTCAGGACACAGCATCCCTGGTGGCCCAAAACAACACCTCCAGGTGGTTCTGGTTTTCTGCCCCCCAGCAGCGGGAAGCGGAGAGCAGGATCCACGTGGGGTGTCCTGAAGCCTCGGACCCGTGCCCCTGGGGTGGCCAAGATGCCGAAGCAGGGCTGCGGAGCTCCATCCGTGTCCCAGGCAGGGCATTCCCGCGGCAAGGAGAGCAGGACGAGCCAAGGAGCCCGGCACGCATCCCAGGGTGGTGCTGGAGAACTCCCCGCTGCACCATCCTTCCCGTCGCCCCACGTGTTGGTGGCAGCCCACGGAGCAGTCGCTGTACATCCCTCGGGAATAACGTCCTGGAGACTCCGTGGAGGGGCACAAACCCCACCTGGCACTCAGGGGCACAGAGGTCCTGTTTGCTCCAAGTGTCCTCTGCTGGAGAAGCCCCTTCCCTCCCATCCCTTATCCCACCCCTGGAAAAGGCTGTGTTCAAACAACACCACCGGGTGAGGGCTTGCTGCAGCATTCCAGGCATGGGGAGGCTCTTTGGGAACCCCAAACGCCCCCTGCACAGGGACCGAGGTTCTGGTCCCCACCTGCCGGCAGCACCCCTACAGTAACAAACCACTCCATACACAGAGGGGAAGAAAAAAGGCAAAATCCTCTGGATTTTCTGCTCTGGGAAGCTCTGGAGCAGGTGCAGGACAAGTGACACACACAGGACAAGGATCTGGAGCAGCACTTCGGGATCACGGAGTGACGGAGCCCATCCACAACTCAGATCCCTTGGGGACGCTGCACTGGGGCTCCAACTGAATTCCAACATCAACTGGGCTCCTCACGATCCCCTCAGGGAACGATGTCCCCAGCGCCCCAGGAAAACAGGAGGCTGGGGACAACAACCCTGCAAACCCAGCCTGGGGTGGCTCCGGCAGCGCCCACGGAGCTCCTGGGGTCCCTCAGCAGTGCCAGGCAGAGATGGGGACACGGGAAGAGGTTCCAGATTTGGGAGGGAGGCTGGCAAGGAGTGTCTGCTGGTGGAGTGGCTTTAATTGGATTATGTCCATCACGCTCCATGCCTTTGTTCCCGATTTAATGGTTCAGCACTTCAGTGCCGGCGTTAAATTTACTGACGGAGTTTAATCATTTCCAGGGAAATCATTTCCAGGGCTACAACCAAATCAAGGCTCCATTTCAGCCCAGCCTGGAGCGCAGGAGCTGCGAGACAATGGCCCAGATGCATAAAATTAACAGTTCTTGACCTCAAAAGGGGCAGAAAAAGAGCTGTGCACCATTTGGGGGGGGGGGGGTGGGGGGTGGCAGCATCACCAC
>WAAG01056642.1:0-15889 GCA_013390105.1 Tichodroma muraria | reverse complement strand
TATAAGGACATGAAATACAGCATATAAGAAATTTTAGCACCTTGGGACATGCCCAAGGAGGAATAATTCCTTCCTATACCAGAAACACATTTTGACAAGAAAGAAACAAGCAAGGAACACTCCTGACTGGGGAGATGGTGAGGGAAGAACTGGGCACATGTTTCTTGTCAAAAGTTTTGGCTTTGAGAGTTTTTACCTGCTTATATTCTAAAAGAAAAGACACATCTGGCCATATTTACTGGAAGCTTCATGCTCAGTTCTCTCCCCTATTATTCATTAGCTGCATGCACTTTCCAGTTCAAATGTTTCCACAGCAGCCATGCCCTGAAACTACTCCCCCAGCTGCAGCCAGTTCCCATCCTGAAAGCAAAAAATGGCCAAGACATTGACAGCACGTATTAGGATTATGCAACATATCTCAGTGAAGTCGTCTCAGTCTTGAGAGCACTTCCTTGCAAAACAAGGTCATCACCAGATGTCCTCTTAAAAATTAAAAAAAAAAACACCACCACCACCACACAAACAGACACACAAAAAATTACTACCTCTCACTCACTTCCAACTTCTTTCCTTATAAATCTTGGTGAGAAATACGCAATATTTATTTCAACTTCTCACTAATCTTTAACAAAACTTCATAGGTATACTATGGAGAAAACAGTCTAAGGCAAAAGGCACTTGCTTTATGTATTTTTAACAATGAAAGATTCTCCTACACATTTCATTTATTTAAAGACATGAATTAAGATTATTACTTTTATTTTATTTGCAGACACTCTCCAAATGCCACAGTTAATAGATTTGTTTCCCATACCATGTTATTCATCTCAAAAGAGCAATGGAACAACAATTACTACATGAATAGGAAATTTTAAAGCCTGCAATGTAAGAAGCACCTTTCAAATGCTGCAACTCTGATTTCTCCTCATTCCTCACAGTTACTACTCATTACATTTCATTTGATTTATTAAGTAGTAACTCTGTATCAGTGTTCACTAAAAAACCCTTGTGAGTAATTACATATAGGCAAATGAAAAGTAAGAGAAAATAGCATCTTCAAGGGGTTTTTAAAACATTTCATGTCTTACACTGCCAGAAATCCCTCAAAGAGATACTACTCCACTATTCAGCACTGTGTTGAACACTGCAATATAAACATTCAAAAAATCAAGTTTCTAAAGAAATACTTAGCGCATTTGCTCTTTGTTACAATACTTAACACAAAGATTTACTCCCATGATTTCATATGATTATATGGTTTAGTGATGATTTTCTACTATGAAGGCACACAACATGATATTAAAAAAAATACTTAGCATCTAATGTAAGAAATCAAATCTTTTTCTGTTACACTTCTTGCTAGACTGATAGACAAGACAACAAATTGTGTAAGGGTACAGAGGAAAAAACTTTACTTACAGCAGCTTGCTGTTGCTTTAGTTTGTCTCGGTACTCTTCCAGTTCTTGAAGGCTAAGTACTGGAGGAAGCCTCTGCATTTAAATAATAAATTAAAATCAGTGAGAAATTAAAGATTGTTAACTCACACATAGTATTAGCTAGGCAATCAGTTTCATTAAAGAAACATTCTTATGGCTTCTGTAATCTAACTTGCCAAATTAATCCATTTTTTAAAACGATAGACACTGAAATCAATTAGTGTTAAGATATGCAACACATGATCATAATTGCCTCATATAATATTATAATTACTCATTTACTTTATTTTATGTCACATATGTATACACACAACCACTCAATAACAGAAATTATTATCTCAGTCAGTTTGCTAAAAAAATACACAAAATATAGACCATATTTGTTTCCTCAGCTATCTTGACTTTTTCATTGCAGTTTAAATTACGAAATGCCTGTTAGCACATTCCACCACATTAAAAGAGGAGACTATACACTATCTATATGCACCAATACTCTAAGCTAGAAGCTCCACACAACTGCAAGACGACGTACGGGAATACAGTGTTGCATTAATGTAAGATCTAAAAAACAAAAAACAGCTCACTGAAACAAGAATACTTTTGGTCTTCATTTTTTGTTGTGTTACCATTTTTTCTTTTAAGGTGACAGCTTACCTCTAACTCATACTTTACAATATCAAAAGAGTCATTGGAAAAATAAACTTCTTCAATGCTGTTAATTATTTCCTGTTGTGCCTGAGGATCAGTTGGTTCTTCATGCAGTTCTCGGAGCTCCTCCTGCACAAAACAAAAAAGAACTTCCAGAATGTAATAACACATCCTAGAAAGAACAACATTTCAACAAAACATCTTTCAAAAGCCACTTCCAACATTAGCACAAGAAGCAATGGCAAAATACAGAAAGATAGTGCACTGTGGCTTGTATTTCCCATTAGGGAGGGCAAGACATTTAAAACTTTTCAAAAAACAAAGTGTAGACTTCAGTGTTGCAGCCCACTTAAACACTCCTTCATTGATACATTTATGGCACCAAGTGCATGTTGACTCCAGTTTTTTCTTCCTTAACTTTAGAAATTCTCATAATAAACTAAAACTGGCAGACTATTTCTCCAGAAGGAGAGAAAAAGATGCACAAAGCAAAACAAATAAAACCTGAATTTTTAAAAACAGAAGAACCCTTTTTGTAAATGACAGGTAGACAGTGTCATTACAAATGCATAATTTTCAGCTCAACCCTCACATTCACTGAAATAAATGTCATGCCATTAAACACTTGATTTCTACAGGTAAAACCAGAATAGATCTGCCTTCTTTGCACAAGATTAACAGCTCTCAGATTTTAGCACAGTGGTCTAAGCAGAGATGTGCTGTCAGCCTTCTGAAAGCTAATATTCTGGAAATAAGCATCCCCCTCCTTGCTGTCACGATCTCTTCTGGAAGGTCTCCCCGACGACCCAGATGCTTCCGGTGGTTGAAGCAAACCAAGGACACAGCCTGAACCTCCTCCTCCTCTGCTGCACTGGACATTGTAACTAATACTGGCCCTCTCCTGGATGTTGTTCCCTCAAAGAGAATGAAAAATCCTTTATCAGAGACTCAAAAGGGAGAAGTGTTAGAATATTCTTTCATCAAAAATAAAGATAAAATGGATCAAATTGCTTGATAATGAAACTAAACTCTGGTGGAGCAATCCAGCAGACTGAAGAGTCTCATAATGACCCTGAGCCTCCCAGCAGTGCCAAGTTGCTCCAGTGGGGCAAAGTGCTGGTGTTTTCATCACAAAGGGCTCAAAGGTTTATTTCACCAGCTAGTGATTTCAGATTAAATGACTGAAAAACCACTAGTGTGCTTATTTTTAACATCAGCTGAGATAAGGTCAATGTGTAGACGTTCCGAGGCAAAGTGACCCTTACAACACACAGCAAGGTGCTGCTTCTCTATGCAGTAAGAGGCAGCCAAGGGGTCACACGTGGGCAGTTTGGAGAGCATCAGAGGAGCCGCTGCTCCCCTGAAATACTTCTCACAAGAAAAGAAGAGGGGGGAAAAGGAAAAGAAGAAAAAGAAGAAGAAGGTGGGGCGGTGGGGAAATAAAAAGCTAGGACTCTGATACAGAGAAGAACGGGTTTCAAGNCCGCCCCGTGAAGCCCCAGGAGCCTCCGATCTCCGTCTGAAACGCCTGATGCAGTCACTGCCACCAGTCACCAGCGCAGGTGAACGCCGCAACCCACGCCCAACCAGAGAAAGGACATGGACTGCACCGACAGGCCGAGGGAAACAAGGATACAATACCGTTACACCGTTATCTATCTGTAGTGGTACCTTTGTAACGTACAGCCCACTGTAAATCAGTTTCACATCTTACAGTACATTGAGTTTTAGCTATACAAAACTAAAATTAAAAAGTATCCAAGACAAGCAACAGGGTCCAACTGAACCACTGCAAATGGAATAACTGAATTTATCATCCGATATTTGCCTACAAGTTATTGTATGGCTGTTTCCTAAAAGAAAAAAAGTTGAAAATCTTACCAAAGAAGAAAGAAAAGCTTAGGATCATTGGAAATTCTGGACCACTGATATCTTGTCATGTTGGTGAAAAAATATCTCAATGCCATAGGTCAATGGAGATTTACATCTGCTAAAGGTGCATTAAGAAAGTCATTATGGACACATATTCAGGATTTGATACTGGAGTGCCTAGGAAAACTGCTAAGAAACCATTTTATCCTGTCTCAGAAAGATCACTCCTCTATGAGTGTTTCTTGCCAAAACACTACTCAGGAAAATATTTATTAAATGACAAGGGTTTTCTTTACATTGTTCGTTTTTTTCTAGAAAAACAGTCTTGTTAGAACAATTCTCCAGGATAAACTTTAGCTCACACATAAATTACATTATCTGACACCAGACCTTCTGCCATGATAACCTGCAGCTTTCAGCACATCACACTCCAGTAGTTTGAAGTAACCAACATAGTGAAGGCAAATTTATTCACTCATCACAAAAGGAGGCAACCATCCCTAGCTAAAGTTTATTTGCTGATATTGCATTTTCCTCATCCTTTCAATTAGATACACAAAAACAATTTTACTTTATAGAAATAAGCCCGTAGTTTCAGGGGTCTTGGCAAAGGGCCGGTTTAGCTCTGTGGACTTGGTACTCACACACTTAGAAGGAAAGAGAGAAGCTCTATTAAATCCCTCAAGGTATTTTTCCACCTTAAAACCTGTCTAGCCATAGCCATATAAGAATCTTCCTTAAAATGAAAAAAAAAAGTGAGCATTAAAACACATTCAATATTTTACATTCTATGTTAATTCAGCAATTCCAAGTGCTATTCTGAATAGAAAAACCTGTCAAAAATTGCGGCAGCGGGAATCTCATGACAATAGCCCCGCAGAGAACTTTGCCATTGCTAAACTGAATCAATTAGATACATAGGAGGTCAGGAAGGGCAGCATATTGGCAAGGTAGACCCCACAATATTCACTTCAATCCACCTGTCCAGGTTAACACACACGTTCAGCAGTAGGAACTCTCCAATCAATAATGGGCCAACACAGCCTTGTAAGATACTGTTTCACAAACTACTCATTTTTCCAAAGTTTTATTCAGCAAGAGGCTTCACTTCCTACCTAAAACTCGTGTCACTTGCGGTGCCAATTGCACTTTTTTTTTTCCCAGTACTTTGGGATCATACTTTCATGAAAAAACAATTTATCCTGTCAGGTTACCATTCAGCAGCAGGCCTCTCTCATTATGCCACCTAAATAGATCAGTGAAAGACAGCAGCTGGGAAAGAAAAAGAAGAAGGAAAAAGAAGTCTGACAGCTTTGCGTACTCAAAGAAGCCATTGCTAAATAAAACACAGTGCTTGCATCCACACACATCTTGCATCATTTTGTCTTTCTGTTCTATGGAAACAGGAGTTTACAGTCCAGAAGCCTAAGCAATTCCTTGAAATGTATTTCAGAAGAGTCATCTCATTGCAGACTCATCTTAAAAGCAGTTCAGCAAGTTTTAGATGTCCACCCAGCTATTTCCCAGTGCATCACACTCCCACTCTCCTTGTATGCTATGTTGCCTGTAGCAGCAAAACCAATATTGCTCTGTTGAATGAAGCATTACTGGTAAGGAGCAGAAGCAATCATGTTCTGCATTCCAGTCACTATCACCTAAGAGACTGGGAAGTGAAGACATTGAAAAAAGTTAACTGATACTATTCAGAGAAAAAAAAATTTCTAAATAGTTTCTAATCTAGTTAAAAGCTAAGTTCAGCACCATACACTTTTATCCGGAGATTACCACAACTCTGTGCTATACTCATTTGGACACAGCCTCCTTTTCTGTCATGAGCCAAAAACACACCAGTGAATACGCTGCTGATTTATAGCCCTCCATTCTGAACATGGATAGCACCTGTGCTAAAAGCTAATCCTAAGCACCAGGATGAGGACCATCTTCAACAGATTCAACCAGCAGGTATACTACAACACTGCACCACTGTGAAATAAAAGAAATATATGTATCTATACACACGCATGCAAACATAATCTTTGAATTTTATCTATATACAAAGATATATTTAGAGATTATATTTGACTTATAATCACAGAATTACAGAATACACTGAGTCTGAAGGGACCCACAAAGATCATCAAGTCCAATTCCTGGCCCTGCACAGGACNATATAAAAATTTAATATATCTGTGTATTTTATATAACAGTTACTGTCTATAATATCATAAAATACAATGTATAACTATATGTATAAACTTATTTTGCTTTTCTTCCCTGCCCCTCCCTCCTCTTTCCCCAGCAAGGGAAGGCTGTACCACTGAGACGTTTGTGGTATTCCCTGTCTTTCATACAAAATGCTCAGAACCTTCTTTTGATCTTCCCTTGTTCAATATGTATAGAGAATAGTTACAAAAAAGCTTTCACTCTACCAAAACAAACATTACACTTTGAAAACAACTCTCCTGATGGAGAGAACAACAAAGCTTATCTGTAGAACACAGCCACACTACTACTCAATGAACTCCTGAAAAGCACTCAGCTACTTCTGGGGAAATAGAAACCCACATTCCTATACCTATAGGAAAAACATTAAAAAAAATCTCAGTGTTATTTACCATGATAAGCTACAAAGTCAAATAATATTCATATGTTGCATATGAGCTGATTATCATCAAAATAAACATAACCTAATTCAAAGTCAACTTACCATTAATCCAACACACTTGAACTCAAGCATGCAAAATAACTACCCCAGCCTTTTGTGACAGAATCTGCTAAACAAAACTGTTATCAGCTTGGGAAACAACAATAACAGAATGGTTCAAAAAGAACCCTGGGTAATCAGGGTATGCCAATGACGTAAGGTATCTCAGCCAAAAGAGATATAATGTCCTTATGTCCTTTCAATTCTATATATCAGAGATTTATCAGAGGATCATCAAAGAATCATCAGAGAATGATGGAAGGGATCTTGAAGATAATGTAGTTCCAACTCTCCTATCATGGACACCTTTCACTAGACCAGGCTGCTCAGAGCTCCATCCAAGCTGGCCTTGAACACTGACAGGGATGGGACATCCACAACTTCTCTGGGCAACCTGTTACATCCAGCCTTGCAGTTCAGATTTGGCTTCTCTACAGACTTTATCACAGACTCAAACTATTATACACTTACTTCCTAATAAGACACTTCCCTATGTGAGCAAGTTGGCTGCATGAGTCCGGATGAACGAGTAAAGCAAGTTTGCGATTTGCCTTCATATGATAAAAAATTGAAATTTTTCAAAACAGTTGCAGAACTTATTGGAGTACCATTTAACATGAGTGAATACACTCAGGTACTCACTAAAATGTCCAAATGCCTAACAATTTCATTGCCTAAAAATAAAAAAATTGAGGAATACAGTCATAACTTCATCATGCTGGCCAGTCATCAAACAGTCAATAAAACAACAACTTTCAGATATCAAGACCCAAAAGAATTTTGCTGGGTTTGCCCTCAGGGGATGGAATGTCAGCACACTCTTCTTCCTGTCCTCAATATTTCCCATTTGACCTCCAAACTAGTGTGATAGTCCCTCATCTCAAAAAACATGGGTTTGTACCTAGGGTTGGCTAACCAATGGCTTGTGCTTTTACCAGTAATTCATACTGGCCCTAATTCATGCTGACCCTGCAGCTTTTCATTCTGTATACTTCCATATAGCTTTAATGCAGCTTTTGAAGTTTTCAGTAACATTTGCCCTAAATCAGTCTGGAGCTACCAATTTGAATGTGGAAGTGTGACGATGAAAGTGCAGCATCATAACCATTCTGTCATCAAAACAGCTTGAGACTTTCATGATTCAAGAGATAAATAAAAACAGTTATTGCTACACAGTGTAGACTTATCAGACATAACATCAAACCATTACAGAATGGAAATTCAGCTAAGATACCCTACATCTACTTTTACCTGGAGAGACAACTTGGCAAAAAGATAGTTTGAAACTGGTTGCTCAGGGAGTGGCAGGAATCTGCAATTGTGAAACCTAAGCCATTTTTTCAACATTGCTGCAACTGAATACTTTTGCTCTTTTATACCAATATATTGGCCACTGTTTAACAAAGTATAATGCACCAATTCAGAGACTCTTACTTGATTTTTTAAATATACAAAAATGCTAATTTTCTGATCTTCCTCAGCACAAGCAACATATTACACAATACTTATACAAAGAAACACAAGGGGTCTTTTGGTTTGATTTTTTAACTATTGTAAAATAGGTCATCTAAATTCAAGTCAGTAATTCAAGTATCTTATTGGTTAAAGGCAAAGACCAAATTCATAGAAAATAATAGACAACCACCACAGAATTCTCATGAATCCTCCCCTCAGATCAACAGGGTATAAGGAACAGTCAATTATTGTGACAAATGTTCCCTCACACAGAGATTACTCAGCATGATTTGTGAGATGACAGTGAGCTGGCTTCATTTAAATAGTGAGACCCAAAACATACCAAAAACTATTGCTATTATAAAGATATAACTTTTAAAGTAGAACATGAAGTTAATTATACATGCTGAAGATTAAAACTATTAAATTACAAAATATACTTACAGCACCAAAACCATGAAGAGAGTAAATGTTAAGACTAGAACTATACGGGCCATTCACACAGCATCTACTTTCCAAAGTAAAACTAAAAAAGGGATTTTTCTTTTTCCTTTTTTTTTTTTTTTAATTCACACCAGCAAGAAACCTAAATAATACTAATACCAGCATCCAGTGACAACTGAAAAGTTTCAAGAAAAAAAGTTTCATGCAAGTTCATTTGGAGTTGGTGAACTGATTTGTCTCACAGCTCCTAATTCTTTCATTAAAACACTCTAATAGATTTTAAGCAAGAAATAAAACTCTGAAAAAAGAACAACAGCAAACCTGGTGTTAAGGGAAAAAAAAGACCCAACTAAGTGTCATTTAACTATAAAATGAAAAACAAAAAACAAAGGGAGAGGGAGGGGAGAGATGTTGTATCATACCTTAGTAGGAATCCGAAAGCTTTCAATAGGACTGAGGTCATTAACACTCTCCTGAGGACTTCTTAGACCCTTTAAAAGAATTTTAATAATCAGCTGAGTTTGATTCCTTTATGTATCTTGCAATCAAGTCTTACCTGATGTTGAATAGATATCTACAGGTCCCTTGATAAATACTCTGACATGTAGCTGGAAGGCTAAGATCTCATTCTAGAAACATTCAAGCAAGACCACTGGTATATAAATTATGCTCCTCAAACATCTAAGCATTTCCAATTTTATGCTACAATATGTACCTTTTCAGTATAGTTAACTAACATTTTCTTTATAAAACTCACATCCTCCTGTCAATGTCCAGATCTTATCTTAAATTTTAGAACGAGCAATTGTTTCCATTGTTTCCATTGTGGAAACAATGGAAACAACTAACTAAACTCAAGTTAGGCGCCACCTACTTTAGCAAGATTATTTCTGCTTGATGGCATATTTTTCTACTTACCATATTCCACTAGATCTGACTTTCCCTATGTGTAAACTGAACTGAAAAGGTTGCATAATCCGCATTAGCTGCTTTATAGAATTATCACTCCTTAAAACACATATAGCCACATAAAAAGCATGTATGCTTGTTGAATATCAAACATATTCACAATTTTCATGGAAAGGTTTGGGTTAGAAGGAATCTAAAGATCATCTAGCTCCAAGCCCTGCCACGGCTTCCACAAGATCAGACTGCCCAGGGCATCATCCAGCCTGGCCTTGAACACTTCCAGGGATGGGGTATTCACAACTCCTGACAACCTGAAACAGCATCTCACCATTTCATGCAGCAATACCACAGAACAGGCTGCTTAGCATATTTTCTGCCAGCTTCCTAGGCAGAAATTAATCTACATATTCAAGTTTCACAAGATAATCTACATATTCAAGTTTCAGATATGGTACTGACTCCAGCTTCTCTTGAGACTTCAGGGTGTTCCTGTGAGTCACAAGTTTCAGGCAGACTTCGTTCCTGCTCTTGTGATCAATGTTAATAATATTTTTTCCAAGCCCCTTTCTGGCCCTGGGTACCTGTATTTCTAAAAGGACCTACGCAAGTACTATGTTAGTTTATGGTGAGAAAGTTTGTATTTATTTTTTGAAACTGACAAAGTGTTGTATATCACTTCAGCGGTAACTACTACATTTTACAAATGTTTCATTTTCCCAAGATGCAAAACCTCTCCATTTTAGTTTTGATTCTCAGATTTTGTTGCACAGCACTTCAAAACATCCTCCCTCTGCAGTTGCCACCATCAAGTGACTCACCTCTATGCATCACAAATTCAAAGCAACAAGCAAAGCAACTGCTGCAGTTTCTCATACTTCACACAAAATCTTCCCCAAGTCCTCTCAAAAATATGCAGCTCTAGTGACTTATCTCCAGAAGAAATAGAAGTTTTCACTTATCAAATGGTAAATGGAACCTAATCCTTCTGAATGACTGAAAATTGCCTAAGTTGTATCATTTGCAGAAAACATCATCTCTGCACTGGGCAGGCTTCCCAGCACTCTTCCTAGTCAAGCTGAAAATGAATCATGTCCCCCTCTACTGAAGCAGAACAGAACATTATTTTGGCAATTCCACTTTCACACAAGTGTTCATTTTTAAGCCCTGCCTCCTGCATAAGGATCACAACTTTGACGGCATAGTATTAGGGGGAAAAAAAAAAAAATTTCTGACTTTCTCATGATTTTCTATAACTATCTAGAATACCTGAGTGGGTGACACAAGTGATTTTTTTAAGTTCTCCAGTTAGACACAGATAAGCAAGCTTCTTTTCAGGGGTATCTTATATATGTGAATAACTGGAATGTTCTGCTGATACACTTCCTAAAAAGGACTCTCAACCTTAGAAATATTGGTCCAAATGTAGGCTTAGATCTACATAATCCTGGAGACAACCAATACAAGTGGCACAAAGCACTGAGCTGACAGGCACACACCGAGTGCTCTGGCACACATTCACTATGTGCCCACCCAAATATGTCCCTGGCACCTCCTCTGCCTCGCCTCCCTTCGGACCGAAAGCATTTGCTGCCAGACAAAGCCATGTTACAGAACCACAGCCCAGCGCTCAAAATTATATGCCAAAAAAGCAAACTGATGCAGGCCTGCCCTGTCATCTTCAACAACGACTTCCCTGTTGTGACAAGAGCTACGCGTTGGCACCTGCGCACGCTTCCATTTCTCGGCGTAAAGAGAAAAACAAGGTGGATGCGTGTGCAGCAAGAGCTCACACGCCCCCAGCCTTCCCTCCCCGGGCAGGGCAGAGGGCGATGCCCGCACCGGCGGCTCTCCGGAGTGCCCGGGCACGGCGGCCCCGAGGAGAGCCCGGGACGGCCGCGGTACCCCCGAGAAGAGCCGCTCACCTGGCGGGTCATCAGCGACTTGATCTTCTGCATGATGGCCCCGCCGCCCCGACTGCGCTCAGCGGCCGCGCAAGGCGCCGGAGCACGGCGCAGCCATGTTGGGCGCCACCTGACCGCGCCCGCCCGCGGCTCCCTGGGAGCGGTAGTTCCGGGCCCGCCCGCCCGACTACAAGTCCCGGCAGCGCGGCCGCAGGGCGGGCTCTGGAGTGGCGGCTGTCCCGATGGGGAATAGGGCTGGCCGCGGATCCGGGTGGCGTGTCTGAGCCTTGAGGTTCGCCTGTGTAGATTTGGAAGCGGTTAGCTCAGGAGACGAAACGAGGGTCTGTTTGTGGAGACAAGCTAGAGAGTACGCGTAGACGAGGAGAATTTCCCAGCTGTCTCGGGTTATTTCGGGTTTTACGCACAGAGCGCGTCTGGCTTGTTCACGGGTGATGGATGGAGCTTTGCGTCGCCAAAACAGGCTTGTGTCACTAATTAGTTGTATTGATAGCAACTTGAAAAAAAAAAAACGCCAAAACCCACCAGATAGCTTTTTAAATCTACTTTATATTAGTACCTTAAGTTTTCGCTTTTATATTTTTTAGATTCTGTGCTGTTTTAGTGAGTAGGTTTAGATTTCATACTAAGTGCTACTAAGTTCTCTTCACAGAGTAGAGACAAAACAATTCCTTCTCTAGCTTGAGACCAAGGACAACTTTCAGGCCCAAGAACAAAAACAATGGTGAAGTGAGAATTAAAAACAAGGAGGATGGAGCTTCATAACCTGAAGCTGTGGTTGGACAATTTGACTCTAATATGCTGATGGACCAGAACTTATAAAAAGTGTGGGACCTCGTGATCGGAGGGTCCATTTTGTGACCATTCAGGTGCACGTTGGGTGTGGTCCGACGGGGCTCTTGCGTGGCCCAAGTGTGCCCATGGAGGCCTTTTAATAAATACCTACTTTATCCTTTTACTCTGTCTAGTCTCTGTTCCAGGTCAGCCTCTAGCAGGCATCCATATCAGCCCAAGAAGAGAAAGAATGTATCCTACGGCCTTTGCCTAAGTGGAGAGCATTGGACGGTGAGACCGCCGGCACACGCACTGTGGCATGGTTGTGCCGGTAGAAAAGAGTGGGGCTTTTTTTTCCCCTCTCGAGTGCACGTAGGTCAGCTCCGCGTGTTTCCTGATGCCGCTGTTCCTCAGCGCCCCAGCTGCTGGAGTGCTGTTGCAGGGCGGGGCCGGGAAGGGCAGGTGTCTTTAGAGCGGCGCGATGACAAAGGGAGGGTCGGGAGCGGCGGTCCCTCCCTGCTTTCTGTAGCAGGGGCTCATCGCTTCTGGATACCATTGGGAATATCGCGTAGTTGTTTTGTGGAAAGCCTCTAACAAGTTTAGCGCATAAGAAAGTTGCATCTCATTAATAAAATAATGAATTTAACGACAGAATGTCATAATAATAAATTTAATAATTAAATTTGCAGAATGATGGTGCTGCAAACAGTGTTGCTTTAATGTAGTGGCTTCCATTCAAAAGGAGGGAGGTTTGATTTATATTAATTTTAAACGTCATTTAACAACTAGCACAAGCTACAATTCTACAGAAAAAAAATCTATTTTTCACATGCATGATATTTGTGTGAGTTTGTGTAAAAACTTGCAGTATATTAATGACACCAAGAATGTATTCAAATGCTGGAAATGACAGGACACAATTGAAAAACATAACTCTGCCTGTTCCTTTTTTATTAATTTCTTTGCCCATGTGGGACATTTAAAGTGCCAGCACAGGTTTTATTCCAATGTTAAAGGTCCCATCATTTCAGTTAGGACTTAGTTAGGACCTATGACCAATATTCTATTACATGGTGAAATCAAGTAGATAATCATTTCTAATCTACGTTTTATGAAAGGTTGCAATTTGATATATCAAGCCTACAGTTAGAAGGGTTAAGCAGGTTATAAACAACATTCAGAAGGGCAAGACAATGGAGCCAGAAAGCTTTTGGGAATATGTGAAATACCCTCTTCATCTCCCAACATATGTCGGGTGGTGATATTATTTCTGGTTGGACCACTGTATTTCTGCTTTATTAACCTGAAATAACCCTTGTGTTTCTTATTTTGGACCTGGGAGCATCTGGGTGTTTTCACCTCTCTTTAACTTAGGTAAAAATTGAGTGTTCAGCCCTTCTGATGGGAGTTTAGCGCCTTGCTGGACCCCTGGTCCTAGCACACAGTGAGGGGGAGGCAATTCCTTTCTACCAGTTGCTCATGCACAGAGCAGGATACAGTCTAACCTAATATTTGTTAATCCATAATAGCCTGCCTAAGTACTGTTTAGTGAAAAATATTGTGTGGTTTTGCATGGATTAACCATCTCTGTCACTGCTAATATTTGCTGTTGCAAACTGTTAACTGCACAGCTCTGGGAGGGTTTGTTCAGTTTGCTGCTGATTTGTGTGGTGAGTGACAACTTTGGACAAAATCCAAACCCTACATTAATATTAATTTAAACTGATGTAAGTTAATAGAGAAGAAACAATAATCAGCGGTTAACAACTGTCGTAAGCTGCCCACTGTAGCCATAGGATTTTCATTTCAAAGATGTCTCAGAGGTACTTGACATCACATGTTGTTTAAAGAAAGGGAATTAATTCTTTGCTGAGTTATAGTTATGTTAAGGAAAAAAAAATACAGAAAAGTTGTAGGCTTGAAAGTGCTAAAATTTAGTAAGGCTCTTTAACAGCTGTTTAATTTTTTTGTAACAAAATGAGAGGCTGTCATTAGAAAAGTTCTGACGAATATTCTGAATACTAATTTTAGTTTGAAATAAGAGTGTAGCATCACAGTATTTTTTATGAAACTGTAACTAAAGGTAGTTAATAACTGTGTAACCTGTTCACTTGGTGCATTTACTTGCTTTATTGATGAAATGTACTTTGTATTGTGTGCCCCATTTATTATATTCTGTGTCATATTTGCTGTGGCTACGGGAAAGGGTTATGATTAAGTCAGAGGCAATGAAGATGGGTCCTCATCTAACAGGTGCTCCACTCCCTTTGTTCTTTGTATACACATATTCAAATCACATAAGGCAGGGGACAGGATAGGACCTGTTAACTCATTGCTGATTTCCCTAGCAAATAAACCAGCAGCTGCAGGTCCAAGCCCTGGCTTAGTGCTGAGAAGGTGGCATTTGTGTGGAGCAGGATGCTTTCATGGAGCCCTTTAGCCAACTTCTTTTGGGACTTACAGTGCAAAATATATTTTCTGCTTGTAGGTAAGATATAGTATGACTTTTATTTGATTGTCATTGTGGCAATGTGAATTGGTTCTATAAGATTTATCTTTATAAATTTAAAGGTACTTCTGTTGTATTGTCAGATGTTTGATTCCAGGAAGGTAGCCTAAAAGCTTTTCATCAGATAGTGGCACCTTATTTTATGAGTGAAGATAAAGTTTTAGCAACTGAACCAAACTAATGCTATCCGTAATCTCTGTGTAAAAATTAGCATTGATTAAATATACATAATCTACTTGTTAAACATGAGTATTGATTAAATACATATTATTACATTTTATTGAGTAACTTATACATTGTGCATTGTTTTTAACAAGTAAGACTGGACAGGTTCTAAACCAAAGATTATACAGCTGTTACACGTTTCTTTAAAAATGTATTGAGACAGCACTGATACAGTATTTTTCACTTCTTTATCATTAATTAATTTATATGTAATATCTAAATGTAATTGGTATTGAAACTAAATTAAGCTTTTAGTCAACTGAATAATATCTCCCCATTAACAGTGCATTTGTTTGGTGTCTGGGTGCAGTTTTTTGTAAGTGTGCCTTTTTTTATCCATGCAATGGATAAAAAATTGCTGTTCTATGTACTTTGACAGAAATATCCTATGATCAAATGTTAGATAAGCTTATTTCTACAAACTACTGTAATTACCTTTTTCTATATTTAATTATTTTTGTAAATGTCAACAGAGGAAATACATAATATTAAAAATGTAGTGCATCCTCTAATCATTCATGTATAGTAACAGCTTTTCTTTTATCTTCTCTGTGAACCTCACTGTTCTGGCTTATTACAGAGTCACCTAGTTTCCTTGATTTTGAGTTCAGTACTTTTTCAAGACTTTTGGCTTCATAATGATTGAAGTTTTATATGATGATTATTGGATCTCTTTTAAAATGAAGAATACTTGGTTGATAAAAAACAGTGACTTTGTGCTTTATCTGCTTTACCACTTTATTGGATATTTTTCATTAAAATCCTACAAGAGTTATATTGTCATGCAAGTGGAGTGCTTTAGAGTACAGGTTTATTCACCAGGAAGTCTAACATCCTTACCCAGATGTACACATTTTCTAGTAAGGAAAATCTGCCGTTCATACTTCCTATCATGATGAGAATCAGGTGCATTGGAGGCATGACACAAAGGCTACTGAAGGCATTGATCTCAGCAAATAAAATGAAGTCCTGTAACAAAGCTCAGTGGAACCT
>WAAG01056641.1:12540-34583 GCA_013390105.1 Tichodroma muraria | reverse complement strand
TTTTTTTTTTTTTTTTAAATCCTAAGTCTATCTTTCACTTTTTGAGAAACAAAATCCTTACACAGGGCACAGTCTTACTTGGTGCCAAAAAGTTGATTTCCTTTTCAGCGGAGCCATACATCACCGGCCCTCCCAGCTGCAGTGTCAGCCCCTGACAGAATGACATGTGTCATTTATCAAAGGGGCCAGGCCGGGCCTTGGGAAACGCACACGACAAAGCCTGAGAGAGTTCATTTCGCAGTCCCCTCCTACCCTCTGTGAGCCTCTTGCCAGGAAAGCCTGTGATGTTTCTGTCTTCGCAGCATTACTGTAAGTCCTTCAACCTTCACAGAATTAACCCTCGCTGCCACCACTGCTGCTGCCAGACCTCCCCATTGCTGCTGGACCTCTCCCTCCCCCGAGAGCCGCGATGCCCAGGTGCCATCCCAGCCAGCCCATGTGTGGGAATAACATGCAGCGGGCTGCTCCCTCATCCATTTACCCCATTTACCCATTCCTCCTGGAAAGAACTCTTTTTTTTTTTTTTTTTTTAATTCCCTTGTATTGTGCGCTATAAGAATTAAAGTCCTACGTTTTTCTATGGCAGGACAAGGTCAAAGACATAAAGAATAAGGTAATAAAGCATTTCTGTCATGAAAAAAAGGGTAGCTACTGTCCTGTGCACAGGTAGGGATTTGTGTTTTGTGTGCAGCGGTGGATGAGATGATCAGAGAGTCTTCCTTCCACCTTCCTGTTTAAAATTTCCTTCTGGTTATTGTGAAACCATGTGCTGAAATAAATAGAGCAGGTAGTTTCTCTGTGTGCCACTTCACAACATCTGAGCTGCATAGCACCAGCTTAGATGAACTGAGCTGGTAGGACTCACCACACTCCTGAAACTATCAGCTAGAGGGGGAAAGGTGAGGAGAAGGAGCAGTTGATAACATTTAACAGGGAAAAAAATAATCTGCAAACCTCAAGGTGTCGCTTGCACTGAATAGTTTAATTTCTGTAATGTAGTTGCCTCAGTCCTGCAGTCCAGGAGATGACAAAGGAGTTAAAGCAGAAAATAATCTTCTGCCAAATGAAGAAGAGCGTATTTTCAAAATACAACAACATTTCCTGAAACAAAACTTTTGTTTGCATGTGTGTGTGCACAAATGTGTTTTAAGTGGCTGAATTTTAAATCTCGATCATGTACAAAGAATATGAAAAAGTTATTGTCTCCTCCCCTCCCCCCACGAAATCACTCTTTGTACTTTGCATAGTTCTTACCACACTGAAGTTATTTACAGCATCAGATATCATTTAAAGAGATAGCTAAGGAGACTGTACCCTCAGCTAGGAACTTTCCAGAAAGGAGTCCTATAAATTAGCCATTGCTCAGGAGTGGCTGTTTTCTAGTCAGGGCTGGTCCTTTCATTTGTCTACATAAGGCTAATTTATTTTTGCAGCCAGATGTGGGCTGACAGCCATCACTCAGAGCTTCCTTCCCCCACTGTTAGGAGGTCGGGAAAACAGTCACGTTTCCCATTTTACAGAATCCCCATCAACATTATTGAAGATGGATGTATCTTTAAAGCAAAGATTGATTGTGGATATCGGAGTTATGGTGTCATTTATCATAGTGAATATTATTTAGACTTGGATTGTACAAGGCTGTAACTTGAGACACAGCCAGGGGAGGGACAATCTGGAAACGAGGATCCATGAACTTTAATGGATGGATGCTTTTTCAAAGCTCCACTCACTATAGCATGATTTACTTTTCTTACAGAAAGGAAACAAGCATTTCAGTTTTAAAGGGCCAGCATGCCGTCTTGTCCTCTATAGTGGGTCCTTCACAGAGGCATACGAGACTTAAAGCTAAAACAATAAATAGTGGTTGTGTCTGAATGTTCTTTGTATATAAGTGCTTTTATGCTAAATATAGGTGCACTTGAGACTCTTGTTTTTGCAAATTGCACTGGTTGTGCTCTGTGTTGAAGGGATACTGTCGCTGAAGAATGCAAGGTATTGATTATAGGATGCAGTGATCTGAAATTTCAGAAGATCCAATAAATTGTATTACAACTGGCGTTGTTACTTTGACGTGTTCATCTCTTCTGGGAGACAAAGTGCATCTAAGCTACATACTCACTGCTTGGGGCATCTTGTAGAAGAGGAGCATCCACTAAATTGTGCATGTATCTGGTGGAGCCTCAACTTTCTTGGTTGTTGAGAAATGCATCAGACCTCAACAACTGTTGGCATACTGTGCTTGCATTCCACTTTTATGGAAAATTAAGAAATGTAGATTGAGATCTTGCAGGTGGACACATATCTCGTATTTTCAGAATATATATTTTGGAAAACTGGTTGCAACCCTGCTGAAAATCTGAAGGCATGGCTCAGCTGAGTGCTATTTCTAATTTAGTACCACCAGCATGCCAGTGTGCTTGATGAATTTATTAGAATGTTTCATCCTTTGAAACATGACTTTTGATTTTTTTGCAAATGAATTGACTTGAATTCAGAAAATGCTCAACTGACTTCAGTTAAAGGGAGAAGTTAACATAGGTTTAGATACAGTGCATGCATGTGTCAAGCATATTTCCCCCACATATTCTGACAGCTCAGTGCCACCTTGAAACTTTCTTTCCTTGGCATTTTTTCCCAATTACTTTGTTCAAGTAACCATCTGTTTCCCAGGTAAAATTGCTTGTCTTCCATTTTGATCCAATTTCTGATTTTCTGATTTCCACTGATACCTTCCATTTCCCACTGATACAGTTTTTGGAGTTCATTTGCATGCCTCTGATCATAACTTGGGGTCCCTCACGACCTGCCCCACTTCAGTGGGTCATGTGTTACAGTTTGGGAATGACTGTGTCATGTGACAGAATTGCACTGGACAGCAGTTTCTTCATGTGGGCTGACACATGTCTACTTAGAGGAAAGTAGTAGCATTTACCAGACTTGTCCTTGATGAAATCATCACATACTATCATTTAAGGCAGCTCTTTCCCAAGGATATACTAAAACTTGCACCAAACTATCATCTTCTTGTTTTTTTTCTCCTTTAAACAAAACTAGAAATCACTTTGCTGTCATAAACCAAATTCAGTACAAGAGTTTTCATATGAATAGTCAGGCTCAAGAGCTTTAAAAAAATCCAAACAATGAAAGCAATTATGAACATCTGTTTTTGAATGCATATGTATTCTGTACATAACAAACAGAGAAATCCTATTATCTAGAACAATGAAAGGGAATTTCCCTTTCTGTCTGAACACTCTCTGGAAGGAATATGGCCTTCCATTTAGAATCCTGATTTGGTAGGTTTGGATATTTTTTCTTTTTCTTTTATTAATGAGATGAAAATGAGGATATCTTCTTTTTCCGCTTTTCTTTTTTTTTTCTTTTTTTTTTTTCCTCTGTTTCTTATAGCTGAGATTTCAATTTCAGGGACACTATTATAAATCCTGATAAATCTATTTTTACACNNNTGAGAAACATACAAAATGTCTTCAAAGAGGAAGCAGTTTATCAAATTCATATTAATCACAGCATCAATAATGTTGACCGGGGTCAAGTCATTACACTAAATATATTGTAACCATTATTAATGCATGTAGCCCTGTGCCATAGCTATGATATAAGACTGCTGTTTCCTGATTAAAAGCTGTTTGGTGATACAGAGATTCAATACAGATTCTCCCTGCCTTGTGGTGACTGACAGTAGCTTCTGGTATTCTGCTTTCTTCTGACAGTGGAGTATATTAATATGAACACACCTTACAGAGAGGGCTACAAGAAGTGCAGAATGCAGAAAACAAAAGTGTCTAATTTCGACAGCCACAACTGCGCATCCATAAGGCAGCCAAATTTATCATGGCACATTATGGAGTGCAGCAAATGTCATGAAAACCACTGTTTTTTAATTTTTTTTCCCTGAGAGTCTGAATGAGGTGATTTATGGTAGTTATCCATCTTAAGGGTCATCCATCAACTTTTAGTTGCTAGGCAATCAAACCAACAGCTGTTTGCTTTGAATCAAGCTGAAAAGTTGTCAGTCATCACATGCAGGTATGACCTTAGTGGTTAAAAACATTATCATGCATGTAAAATTAAAGAAACAAAGTCCTTATTCTCTCTCTCCCATAGCATGTCTTATTACTTCTCATGAGCAGCATATGTAGTACTGGCCCCAAAGCCTTTACTTAAGGCAACATTTTGGCAGATCACAGTGCCACATACACTGGTCATTGCATCTTGGAAATACTTGTGTGCTCACGTAGAAGTTCTTTGCAGAGAAACAGTTTGTAGCAGGGCAGATGCGACATCAAGTCAACTAAAATAAAACTTTTTGAACTTGATCTCATTGGCACATTTAAAACCAAAGGTAGATCTTGAGCAGAAAATCTGTTGTAAAAGGCTACAGTTTGGTTGAATGGGTGCATGTCTCGCTGCTGGGGTAGTTAATGGTGCAATATTTAATGTAAATATTAGTGTAATATCTCGTGTAAACAATGCTAGGAAGCTCTTACCGGATGGAGCTCTGAGCAGCCTGGTCTAGTGAAAGGTATCCCAGTCCATGGCAGAGAGGTTGGAACTAGATCATCTTTAAGGTCCCTTACAACCCAAATCATTCTATGAATTCATGATTCTATGATTCTGCTGTTTTACTGTGTTCCCTTAGACTGGGTCTAGAGGACACAGTGATGAAACCTCCTGAATTCCGTGTTCACTCTTCCACCATGTTTGTTGCTATAAACAGACCAATATCACTTGTGGTTTGGAGGCATTGTATTTGACAGTGGAAGAATGACCTGGGTGTAATACGAGAATATGAATGTGTTTCCGTTCCTTGCTTCTGGTCTTCTGTTGAAATTGCTTGCAAGAAGCTCTTTTGATTGCCATTTGGTTCCACTGACTGCCATTCCCTGTTAAACAACTTCAAAATGACTGACATATAAAGTGAGCTGGATTCTGCAAGAGATTCTAGAAAACACTGAAGAAGATTGGAGGTAAATTGTTGAGAAAACAACAATGCATGTTATTTCAAAAAACTATACGGTTTCCAACTTGCTGTTAGTTCCTGATACCTGGAAATTGCATGCATCTCCAGTGCTGTAATCTTGAGCCACTGAGCTGCTAGCAGATTGACAGAGATGTAGCAAATGGTCAGAAATGCTATGTGCAGTAGTGGAAAGGGGAAGGGAAGTGAGCCATTTTGGGGAAAAAGCTGCCTTTGAGCCATTTTTTACCAAATGTAGCCAGAGGACTACCTTTATCTATTGATTGAGTGTTTAAAAAAACTCAAATATGAGCTGCAGCTGTTGAGGTGGAAGTGTTCTGCAGAGAAAATATTTGTTGCCATGGGTTTTTCTGAGACCTCAGGCCTTTCATCAGAAAGGTGTGTCTTATCTCTCTGTTAATTCAGACACACTTGCAAACCTGAGGCCAGTCCTGGTGAAGATGACACATGGTAGTTGTTGATAAATCTTACTTTCCTGAGACAGTATATCTTCCTGTGCTAACCTGTGTGAAACAGTAATTGTCTTGTCTGCTCAGGGATTCTGCTATGCGCTAACTAATCATGGTAAGAAAAGACTCTGTCCTCATTTTGATAAATCTTTTATAATATTTCAGATTTTATTTACATAATTACCCAATTGTCTTTGTCCCCTTAACGTCTTTGACTTTCATTTGTGTATAAATTTGGCTGCGCACCTATTTAGATGTCAGTGGAGCTAATAGTGAACAATCCTGTGCCCTTGAAACTACCGTGTCATCTGCGCGGGCTCTTGCGTGGGCTTCCAATCACGTAATATCTGAGCACCTTCCAAGTGTTAATGTAAAATATATGTGCAAAATACTCCTAGTAGTGAATGCACTGATGGGTGATAACCACTTTCATAACATCCTTGCCGTCATATTTTCACTTATCATGTGGCTCACACCAGGTGGCTTGTTAGCAGTTGCTAATGAGTTTGTTGTAGTGTGGGAGGTTCCCAGGTTGAGAGCTACACTTGAAATTTTGCTCCCTCACTTGGGCTGTTTCCAAAACTTGTGTGTGTATTCCTAATGTTATTTCAAAACACTTCTAGCACTTAATTTTGTTCTTCACAGAAATATAGATGAAGCAAATGTGTGAACCAATGCTTATCGTGATGTATCTATTTCTATTTGTCCCTTAAAAAAACCCCTAATACTCTCTCCTCCCATCACAGTATTATTTTCTGTGTCTTCTCAGTAAAATAGATTAGTAACACTGTAAGTCCTAAATGGATCTCCTGACATTTTTGACTCCCTTCCATTTACAGCAAGCAAAATCTTCTCTTCTACTCTATTTTTTTAAGATAGTAACTACTTTAGCTGTAGAGGGAGAAAGTTGATGTTGGTTTTACAGGAAATTTAAGGAGAAAATGATCACTTTGGGACAGATAGTAGTACCCTGTCAAGTATTATCCCATCTGTGGGAAAATAGTGAAACTCATAGTGGAAAAAAGTGGCAGAATCAGGCTGTTTGATCAGGTTTAATCTATGAAGTGCCTCACCTACTCCTTTAACCTTTTGTGTAGCTCAGTATGTAATCCACCTGTCCACATTACCAGAGAGACAAAATGAAGAATTTAGACTGCTATTGAACAGAATGAATTTCCATAGTGGATCAACCTAATGTTACAGTGATGACACGTGGTAATTTGATAGTTACCACATAATAACAGGAACAATGCAGCACATACAGTACTAGGAAACTCCATTGGATGCAAAAGTAATTGCATGGCAACTCACTGACTGTTAACACTTTGTCGTCTGATTACTGAGCACTTAAACTGTGTCAGTGATGTAGTTAGCACAGGTGGTTTTGTAGTTGAGGTATATCCAGTAAGCTGTGTACTTTTTCTTTTCTTTGACTCCTTGGCCTCTGTATTTATGGAGTGGTTATATCTTGTGTAACATGAAGAATTTTTTATCAACCTACAGAGTCATGCCTCTGTTCTTCTGAATTTTAGTACTCTCCAGAGCTGGTGGGTTTGCTTTACTGATTCATTCCTGGAAAGATTAAAAAAACACAAACAAACAAACAAACAAACAAAAACCCCAAAAACCCCGAAACTCAAACAAATTTCCAAAATTGGCCCTCTAGCCCTGTTCTCACGTATATCTGGCAGTCTTGCTGGTGTCTGCTACATTTATTTGTACTGAAATGGAATCTTAGAATAAAGTTAATGCTCAGGTGTTGAGAATGTGATTGAGTAATGTAGTGGGAATGGTTTTGTATTCAAAACAAATGGAGAATCAGATACACTCAGATGGCTTTGCCTGGTTTATTTTAATTAAAGGTAGGAGATTACATGAGCATTTGAATTCCATATTTCTAAACAGTCTTTGGCTTTGTGTATAAATTATATTTATATATATTTGTAAAATTCTTTTGTGATTTTTGGTTAGAGAAACAATCATTTTGTTGTCTAAAGACTCTGAGTCAAGATCAGAGCCTGTTCAGTTAGAGGCTGTTTAGAAACACTGAGCACAGACCCCCAAAGGAGAAAGTCATGATGGAGGAGCAAAAAGTAAGGAGAGACATCATAAAGGTGAAGTCTTGTCTGTAGGGCTAAGAGTAAGTCCACAGTCCATGATGCATTCTTCAGGGCTCTGTCCTTTACAAAATCACACATATCCCTCAAGACTAGGCGATTTCCCGCTAACTTATATTTCTGCGGAGAGACCGTGATGGACTGCTTTTTCCCATCCTCTCTTGTAAAGGTTAGCACTTGCAGGTATTCTTTTACAGGCAGTATGTATCATATGTTTTATATTGAATTTTTTTAAGTGATATTATACTTACAGAGTATTTCTTAATTTGAACTTTTAATTTGCTCCATTAAGCATCAGGCAGATGGAATAAAAAGTGATAACCACTTTCATATAAGCATGTAATCTAATCCATTATGTGCCTGGGATGCAGCTAGATTTTTAACATTAATCTTTTTTCCTTTTTTTCCTTAAGTAATCAGCAGCATTTGCTTTTAAGAGGTTCCCAAATTCTAGTAGATCCTGATGAAGTATGGTTCACGTCCTCAGGTGAACAGCCCAGTTCCTCAAATTAACTGTTTTGTTTACATGTGAAAAGCACTCCTTCAGATGCTGTACTTCCGAGTAAACTTTTGCTTAGATCAGATACATCTTTCAAGATTTGTGCCTTCGTACTGTATTTTCTATATGGAAAGAACACACAGAAAGAAAACATTAGTATGTAGAAAAAGGACTGAACCAGGACCATCCCTGCAATGCTTTTCACTTTATAAAAGAATTTTATATAGCCTTTTGATTCCTCTTAGAGAGGGTTTCTTGACTGGAGAACACTATGTGTATGTGTAAATACTACATAGTGTGTACTACTACTATGTGTAGCAGTTTCAGAGAAATTCAGCAAAAGGGACAGTCTCTGTGTTCCTCTTCCTCAGCACAATGCTACCATATCCATCTTTCTATACCTTTGTATTTTGTAAGCATTTTGCCAAAGACCTGTGAGTTTACAGCAGTGTCAGTGCTGTGATACTTTTGCAGAGACCAGAAATACAGCAAACATAACTGTGAAAATTTGTTACTACCACCACTGTTCTGCTGCCGCCCTTCTGCTGAAGGCCACCACTCCCACAGCTGTGGGGATTACTTCTTCCAGAATCAGTGAAAACACATCAGCATTCCTCAGCTGCTTCTTTGTACCATAAACTTCCCAGTCTGACCATCCAAGAGCCACCCTAGCATTTGCACTCATCACCTGAGCTGGGACTGAAGCCCCTTCACAGCTACACACTCTACACTCACATAGTCAGACAGATTTGGCTCTACTGGCTTGAGCCTGGATTTCCCATAGCAAAGTCTCAGATGTCCAAATCCTTCAAATAATTAAATCATGGTGCAATAACTAAACAACAAAATAATAGCGCAAGCTGGGTGCCTCTGAGGAGGGCCCCCGGACAAAGAAAACCCAGGGCTTCTATACTCTCACAGTGTAAGTGTGCAAAGTCTGGGGTGCTCAGCCCCTGCTGTGTCTCTGAGTGCCCCATGCACCTGGCTGGGCCACAGCTCCCTGTGCCCTTGTTTATGCAGAGGCTCGGCATATCACATCCTCTTGTCAGGGGCTTCCATCACCCAGAGCTCAACCTGCAGCAGCTTGCACTGCAGCTGCACACCCAGCTACCTGCACTAAATGCGTCCTTCAACATCTGTACAGTCTCGGCTTCATAGTGTGAAGCTGCTTTCACTGACAGTCTAAACCAGGTGCAGCTAGGCTTGTTCTTAGAAACGAGCAGAACTTTAGCTAGCCCTCTTTTCAGAAACTAAATGCAGTTCCTTGGAAGTGCTTTGTGCCTGAGCACCAGTGTAGCTGCTATGCAGGTGTACAGTGAAATGTTTTAAGTGATGTGTTTTCTTCAGAAAGGTGCCATTCTGTAGTTAGAGACAATGGTCTCCTTGCCCGCCATGCAAGCTTTAGTTTAGATATCTCTTGCACCAGGTGTTCATCCTATCAGCCTTCATCTATTGCCTAGCAAGCTACATCATTGAGGATAAATCACAGAATCATAGGATGAGTCAGGTTGGAAGAGAGCATAGTGGATCATTTGATCCAACCTCACTGCTCAAGCAGTGCACGTGGCACAGGATTGTATCCAGATGGTTCTTGAGTATCTCCAGTGGGGGAGGACTTCACAGTGTCTCTGGGGAGCCTGTTCCAGTGCACGGTGACTAGCACAGTAAAGAAGTTCTTCCTTACGTTCAGGAGGAACTTTCTGTGCACCATAGTCTGCCCATTGCCTGTTGTCTTATTGCTTGGCACCACCAAGAAGAGCCTGGCTCCACCCTCCTGACATCCTCCCTTCAGATTCTTATAGACATTGATAAGGTCCCCTCTCAGTCATCTCTTCTTGAGGCTGAACAGGCCTAGCTCCCTCAGAAACTTTCCTTGTAAAGAGAGATGATCCAGTCCCTTGATCAACTTTGTTGCCCTCTGCTGAAGCTTCTCCAGGAGCTCCGTGTCTCTCTTGCACTGAGGAGCCCAGAACTGGACACAGCACTCCAATTATGGCCTCACTAGGGCTGAGTAGAGGGTTGGATCACCTCCCTGCAACTGCTGGCAAAGCTCTTCCTAATGCACCCCAGGACACCATTGGCCTTGTTGACCACAAGGGCGCTGCTGGCTCCTGGACAGCTTGTTGTCCACCAGGGCCCCCGTGTCCTTCTCTGTAGACTTACCCCCCATCAGATCAGTCCCCAGTCTGGGCTGGTGTGTGTGGTCATTCCTCCCCCGGTGCAGGATCCTCTATTTGCCTTTGTTGAATTTCAGACAGTTCTCTGCCCATCTCTCCAACCTGCTGGAAGAGGTCCCTTCTTGAAGGTCTGCACGGAAATCTATTCCTGAAATCTAAGAATTTTTTTCTTTTGAAAACAAGATTACTTGGATTTTCCCTAGGCCAAACTTTTCTCTCTAAGCTCCTGATTCAGTAGCACTGGGGATCTGCTGCATTGCTACTCTTTCTGCCACCTAACATTTTTAGTGAGATGCTGAGATGTACAATCACAATATCCAATTTCAAGGATGTAGTAACAGGTGGTAAGCTACAAAAGGGAAAGGTGGGTACAAGTGTAGCTGTGTGGCAGAAAATGGATTGGAGAGCATCCAAAGTGTAATCCTGATGTAACCTCAGACTCAATGTCTAAGTTTAGGTTTAAGTTTTTCCTGTCATATATTCTTGTCACAAATTTCCTATGTAAGAAAACAACACCAATTTAATATTCCATTTAGATGTTGTGTTTTTGTTTTCCAGTGGTTATGCTCTTCTCAAAGCAGCTGAAAAAAGTTCTCCAAAAGCATAGGTGAAGCTTATGTGATTTCATATTCATAAAAATTAATTATTTCTTTATAATCTATTTACATAAACCCCTTTTTATTATTTTTTAAAAGTCTGTAACTTGGTCTTCCATTTTCCTCCCTTAACTAGCCTTTCCTAGGAGTAACTTCAGTGTCTTTATGAGTCTTGCAAATGATGAATAAGTGGATAAAGCAAACAAACAATTCTCTAAGAACCCCCTTTTTTAATAATAATAAGAGTGATGCAGGAAGAGAGCACTTTTCTTCATCTTTTTTTTCAATTTTTTTTTGTCTGTGCTTCTGGGGCATATCTACTCTGACAAAAGCTCGTGTGTGTGTGTGTGTGTGTGTGTGTGTTTATGTATAAACAAACTTGTGAGTAAAATTGTGTAGGGTGGTAGTAAAACGTCTGCTTTGTTCAGTGTATCATGAAGCACAAGGCCAAAAGTGGAATGATTCTACTCCTTGAGAAAGATGTTTGTATATAACCACATGTATCTTAGGGACATTTGATTGCATTTTGATTTTTTTCCTTTTTTTTTATGCTTGTGCAGGGTGAAATAGTGAAAAAAATTCCATAATTCTTATTTTCTTCTGAAGAGGCTCTGCTGCCACAAGCCAAGTCAATTTCAGGCCTCCTGCTCAAGTTTGCTGAAACTGCTGTTTGCCTGAGAAAATCGTAACATTTATGAACTTGATTCCTTGTAGCTATGCATATGCAATTTGGGGTGCCTCATTTTCAGCCAACGGATTCACGGCTGCATCAGTGTCAAACCAGTGAAGTGCAAAAAAATCAGATTTACAGGATCTTTGAACTCCTCGGTGATTAATGAAATTCTTAATTCTGAAAGTGTGACAGGAGGATAATCTTGACAATATTTCCCCCTGCTTTCTGTGGGCAGAAGGATTTGAAGCCAGCAATGGGAGTTGGGGGTCCTGACCTGTTCCATTATGATGATTCACTTGTTTGGGCTGGAATCTGCCATATAAATCCCTTCTCATTTCCTACATGCACCTGTACCTCATGCTTCTGTAGTTGGAGGAGATGGTCATGCTAGAGAGTTAAACTGTACTTCCACCACTCAGAGTCTGGCCAAGAACCAGAATATTCCCTTATTTTAAGCTAGTCCTGAAGGAACAGTGCCAATTCCCAGTGCCTTCAACATTGCTCTTGAAGGCTGGGAATTAAAAGAACTGAACTCTGTTTCTGTGCCTTAGCTTTTGCACTTATAAAATTAAGTTAGCAGCAGTTGCCTTTCTGCATTAAAGATTTTGAGATTTACTTACAAAAGAGCATAATATAATTGGCAAGATGAATATCTTCTAACAGCATATAGTGGCTGATGAATACAGGAACGTGGTCTCAGTTTTGCTGTTTGCTGTTCCCTATAAACTTCAGTGTGGAAGGAGACAGTGCCTATACAGCAGTTATTTCTTCTAGTAACTGCTATATGTACCATTAGAGATAACATGTAGTTTTTAGACAGATCTGCNTTCAGTGTGGAAGGAGACAGTGCCTATACAACAGCTATTTCTTCTAGTAACTGCTATATGTACCATTAGAGATAACATGTAGTTTTTAGACAGATCTGCCAAGATGTCTCATTGCACACAAGTTCATCTCCATGGCTGAGAGTTTAGATTCCTGAATAAAAGTTAGATCAGTAGTTACCGTGGTGAGCCTGGTCCTTTGTTGTTAATGGTTGGTAATATGGGGCTTTGGGGTTTTTTTTAGAAATTGGTGGCTATGCGTTTTATTATATGCATTATGACCACCCATGCAACTGGGACTCTCAGGGCCCTTTTGTGATTTGGAGTTAGTGAAAACGAGTGAATACAAGCTGCAATTAATAAGTTGTGAAGAGACTGATTGTTGCGACTGAAATGGTGAACTGATGTAGTTACCCAAAAAAGATTGGGAAGCAGTGACCTAACTATCACCCCATGGAGAATGAGGCTGGTCTTAAATTTGTGAAATATCCCTGTTTTACAACACTGACTATAAGAAAGAATTCTGTTAAAAGTTAATGGAGGAGTTCCAAGGGAACCCTATTAGATTCTTCCACCATTAAATGACTGATGCAGACTTTAAATGGATGTTTTAACTAGGCATTGTTATCAAAAGGACTATTGCACAAATTAAAACCAGGCCCATAATCAGTGAAGAGAAGCTGGATTTACTCCTCTGCCTTTGGCATGGGGAATTCTGTGTGTGTGTTTGTGTGTACAAGTAAAGGAATGGAGAAAATGGTGAAGGAGAGGAAAATGGTAGAAATTGTAATTAGAAAAGAGAAATGGAACATTTACATTTTCAGAAATATACGAAAGTTTTCCAGTGAAAGTATTATGTGGGTAAAGTAGGTGAGATACACTGAGATTTTATCATTGAGCAAATTTGGGACAAGAAAAAGGGAAGGCTCTCCTCCTCTCAAGATTCTGCAAGCTACTGTGTGTCCCAAACTTCCATTAAATAGAGCTGAGGGTAGGCTTGCTTCTGAGAAAGCTCAGACATCATAAACTCGTCTAGTATAATTCTGATCCTGGACAAGTTGTAGCATCTGTAAATTCTGAATATGAGGCCACATTTCTGTGCAGCTGCAAAAAAAGTGGTAGAGTCAATGTAAATTGATTTGGAGCTGTCTCCCATCTCCTGCTATGATGGCAATATGAAGTGTTTATATGAAGAGTAAAGGATTTGACATTCTGTTTCAAACTCAGATGTTGGCTTGGTGTTGTGATAGTTTAAAGTTTTCTTTTAAAAAGCATCAGGGGAAGAGTTTGCTGTCTCTGAAGTTAAAGCCAGTGAAATTCTGTTTTCTGACATTCTTTTGCTTTCCCATGCAGTGTGCATGCTTTTCTGTGGTGCCCCTGCCATGACCCCCTCTCTAACCTGGATAGATTACCCATGAGGGGTCATTTGGTTTCCATCCTTGTGTAGCCATGGCCATCTCATTTAAAGGGACCCTGCCACATAGTTCTTTAAGCTCCCTCTGTGATACAGTGACAGTTATATATTCTGTTAGCAGATGTCGTCTTAGTTATTTCCTCCATCCTTCCAGTGAGTGAAAGCTCTATCAAAAAAACCCCCAAAACAGCTCAAAAGGAAAACAGAGCAAGGTAGATCATTGCTGTCACTCCATGTCCCATGTGCAAACAAACGCTGTGCATATGTGGGGCAGTTGCTGTGTGTTTGCATAGATGTCTTTATGCAGGGGAAGTAAAAAAGTAAGGTGTTTTGCTGTTCACGTATATATAAATCTGTATCGTGTTTTACTTCAGGACAGTCGTGGTGATATTTGTTTTTCACGAATGAGCTTTGCTTTCCTTTCCTCATTGCTACAAGGCCCTGGATTTTACCTAATGTCTAAGGTGTCTAAGAACTTCCTATTGAGGTGCTTTAGTACCTCACAAAGTGCTCTTCTGGCCTGCTTAAATATGAGACATTATCATGATAGATTGTTTCCTCCTGCCCCCTGATGCCTTCCACTGTATTGCCAGTTTCTAGCAAATCTTCTGGTGCATGCTGCAGACAAAAGGAAGGTTCAAACCTTCCTTTGATGGCCCCCTTGGAGACCTTGGCATCTGGCCTACTTGAGTGTCACTGGCTTCTGGAAAAGACTGTCAGTTATACACAAATGGTTTCAAACACATTTTATTTTGTGACATGTCTTATTGACCACCAGAATAAGAACATCTGAGCCTTTTCCTCTCACTTGTAGTAAAAACTTCAGACTTGGCATAAACTGCAGTTTTTTTGGAGAAGGGCAGGTCTAGATCTTTCCTCTCTAAGGCACTGAAATGGTTTAATTGAAAGAACAATTTGATTTGCTGCGGTAGCTGCTGCTACAATGAAATAGCTTGGAATGCTAGCAAATTTTTACTTCTCTCACCCAAAGCAAGGATTTAATACTGGCAGGTGAACCTGTGAAGGCTGCTATCAAGTATACAGAGACAATAACTGTCTTGGAGGTGGAACTTTGTCAATATTTTTTGCCTTGGGCCAAAAAACATTCACAATAATGGAGTGCTAAAGCCCTGCTCAGAAATGTTGCAGCTAGGAAAAGGGGAATTTATTCCAAGTTTTAGAGTGCAGTATTTTGGTAGGATGTGTGGTTTCTTAATCATCCTTATGTTGAAGCATCAACCATCAAGACATCTGGGGGACACTCAGAGGTTTGCTTCTTGTTCAGTAAGAGCTGTCCCTATACTTAAGGTCATACAAAGCTGGCTGCATGACTGCCCTTAACATGCGTGTTGTCATGCATGGTTGAATCAAAGTCTCTTCCTGTGCTCTGTAACCTGGGCAGAGGAATTATTTTTAAATTGTTTTAAATATCCGTAGTGGGACAGAGGGGAGAAAATTCCAAATTACAATGCTGGGAAATTGAATAGATGTTTGCAATGTACTTTGCCTGTTTCTTTCTGAAGTGATTATGAGATGATAATCATAAAATGATTGGGAGAAAAGAAAATAGAAGCCTCTCAGGATTGTTCATATAATATGAGTATTTTATAGTGTCATAAAGAGCAAGCCAACTAAGCTCTTATAAACTTATTTTATTAATGCACATTGATTTATAATTATAATTATTAAGCCCAGGAATGCAAACAAATGCATGCTGTTTGGAAGCAGGTAAACAACTAAAGAAGTAGCTCTTAGAGGCAATGGGCAAAAGTAGGCAAGAGGGAGGGAACTCCTCTCCAGTGCTCTGGAGTTTGCCAGCCCCAAGGTTGACTTTCTGCCATCCAATGCCGTGGTAGACTATGCAAAATGCTGCATCTTCCCCTTTACCTGTGTTTGAAAAAGAGCAATATGAGGCAACATAACTTTTGAAAAGGTTGTTAGGTGCAGGGATCTAGGTTTTTATGGGCACTGGTGGGACTTTTTGCACTGTGCAAGTGCAGAAAGACTTTGGTTTGGTAAGTCATGCAGGAAAATCTCTTCACTGATCCAAGCTCTGGCAGTAAACTGAACTCTAGCACTGCCAGCTTTTTAGCAGTATCTTTGATGCCAGTATATAAACGCAGAAGTAAACAAAAAGGCACCGTGTTAGTTTCAGCTGTTTCAAATAATCAGCAAAGAAATACCAGTAGATGGTGTTTTCTAAATTAAAAAGAAAAACAACCAACCAAAAAACCCACAAAAAACAAAACAATCCCACCCTAAAACTAAAAAATACCTTCAAACCCTGATCTTTATTTTCCTTAGGTCTTTTAAGGTAGAATTAAAATAGTTTGAGATTAGGTGACTGTATTTTCTTAAAGGCAGGAAAAGTTAACATTCTGAAACAATATTCTCTGCATGAGACATTATTTTTACTGAGTTCCAATACTGAAATTCTTTCAAATGCAAGCTTATACTCTGAAAGCATCATTGGAACAAGATATTTAGTTTACTGTGTATTATGTTTCAACCATCTTAGGAAGTTCTATCTTTCTGTAATGATCTCTATTAGTTTGGGGTGTCCATTCCTCATTTTATGTGGCTTCTCATGTTGTTAGTGAGGCTCAGGTCTTTTTTTTTTGCAGCTGTGAACCTGTCTGTGTGTGTTCCTCTGATGTGGATTTGAATCCTTGACATGTATGTATGCATGCCAGAAAGACAGTAACTTAATTTCTCAAGCGTTAAGCATATGCCTTTCTTTAAGTATGTGAATATTCCCAGGGCATTTTAAGATTGTTTCTAGATTTTAAGTAATGAATTGGCTTGAAATCTGCACCCTTAAATCTCAGATTTGTATTTGTAGATTGATAGCAGGAAAGGAAGATCCTGACCATGAGTCACAGTCAGCTCTCATACAGAGAGGAAGCTTATACCAGAACTTGATGGTGTTTTCCTATGAATGAACAGGTATAATGGTGTAAGGAGCTTGGATATGTCAATCCAACCAGATTCTGGTGGCTGCTTAAGACTGTATGAAACATCTAGATGTCTTTTGGCTGTAAGTGCAGTCCCACCCAAAGAGTCAAGAAGTGCATTTCATTAGCTTTTCTGCTTTAAAGGTGCCTAAGTGTGTGCCACAAATCTTCAATAATGGATCCAGTATTGTTTGTTATTTCTTAAGTAATAGAATAGCCACTAATAAAATGTTGTATTTTTCTTCATAGATAGGTAAAACCAAATCATGAAATTCAGGTTTTATTTTCCATTACAGCTGCAAATTAGTGCCATGTATATGTACAGTATTTTTTGTAAACAGATGTGGGATTAAGATAGTTTTTGCAGGTGATTTGCTTGTTTTTAGTTTCCTAGATAAGTAAGAGTATTCATATCAATATTGATGAAAAATGACTATCCTCTGTGGTTTCATGACCTCTTGTTTTAGTATTCTAACATATTCACGGAGTTCCCTGTTTAAATAAATTCATGTGTGGATCAGAAAAAACAAGCCCTCATGGATTTGTATTTTGCCATCCACACACTTGGTAATTTTTATGAAAAGACCAAACAGCAAAAGGCAAAGCCTCGAGGTCTCCTCTCACATTTTAGCGAAGATTTAACGGCAGGATGACATAGTGAATAAGGGCCTTCTTCTGTGATTTGCTCAGTACCTCCTATGATTTATCCTTGGTGCCAATAAGGGCAGGCAGTATTTTGCAGACGGTATGCATCCCATGGTAGAAGCAGGTCCTAAGAGTTTTAAGAGGCACACAGTGAAACAGCAACAAAAGTTGTAATCTGAACACCTCCACGCTTTTCCAAATAAAAGGAGCAAATATATTTTATATTGTGGCCTTTGCCTTTTTGTTTGTTTGTTTTTAGGTTGCTATAGCTGATGTACGTGCTACTTAACCGTATCGAACAGTAGCGAGTAAGTCACTTTGCCATCGCTGAAGAGCTGGGCCCCTGCGGAGGATGCACTGGGACAGCACTCGTGTTAGTGAAACACGTTCCAGTGCAGGCTGCATGAGAGCTTGCTGTGCCCCTGCAGTGGGAGGGAAAACACTGTCTGATAACACCTGTCAGACACCCCTCTCCTTCACTTGTAACCTCACAAATTCTTTTCCCTACATTGCCATGCCTGTATTCTGCACCAAGGAGTACATAGATGCCAAGATTGAACTATTAAAATGAAACAGTATTTGAGCTTTTCAAGCACAATCTAACAAGTGATGAAAACACTTTTTCTGCTCATTTCCTTTAATGGTCTCCACAACCCACTCAAACTAAAATAATTGTAAAAAAATCTAACATTTTCTTTGGAACAAAGAGATGATTTTCCTCTTTCTCCTCTCTCCTTTCACACAGACGATTTTAAACATCTAGGTCTAGACAGCTCTGATGAAAGCTGTTTCTCAAATGTTTGTATGCCAGTGATTTTACATTATTGGATCTCTTAACCTCTAACCTTGTATCTTTTTTTTTTTTTTTTTCAACCTGGCTAGGGAAATAGTTGTTGGATCAAAAAGATGCAGTATTGGGCCAAATTCTCTCCTTTCCTACACCCATTTCATTATTTATACATGAGTTTGGACCTGTTATAGTGAATATAGAATTAGATTTTGCTTTTATCTGTTTTACTTCATGCACTTAGTTTTGTCAAAGTGTACCGTGTTTATGCACAGATGTTTGTTATCATAGCAGTAAGTTTTCTTCTTTGTTGGTTTTGGTAGCTCAAGGAACATTTGCTTGTACAGGGACAGCTTGCTCCTGCTGTTTCTCCTGCACTTTTCCAGACACCAAGTCACACGAGACAACAAATCACGGTGTATTTTTGTGGTACTACGTTTTGGTTAGCTATTGATGTGTTTTCCACGGGTGCTCTATATGAGCAAACGTGTGACTAAACTGAAGTATCAGAGGTCATACAGGGGATAATGATGTCTGGCCATAATGCTAACAATAGTAATACTAACCTGGGACACAGTAAATGAGAATTTAGTGTGAGGAGTACTCTCTGTCTGTTTAGTGTCTCTTCAGGATTGGGATTTGTCTTCTTATAAAGACATGGCTACACTACAAAAATGTTCAAGAAGTCATGTTCTTCCTGCTATTTGATTATAGCGTCCATAAACCTCTAAGAAGCATCACCTGCCGTAAAGTCAATGAAAACCATAGACGGAATTAAAGAAAACCTTCCTAGTTTTTTCAGCAGTTCATGACTGGCTCCAACATCATCTACAAAAAGGCTCACATATTCATCTATCCAAAAAAAGATACTTCCTCAGATAAACACATATATGTGCTATGACTTTCTTATGTTCTGGCAAAGATGACAGGTGTGATTCAGAACCTTTTCCCTGCCTAACTGAGCTCTGCCTGTATAATCAATGGGGAAGTAAGACCTTCTTATATGGAAATAATTTCCAAATTTCTCTTTGCTGTTATTGACAAATATTTAGTCATTAATATATAACAGTATTTAAAATGAAATAAAATGCATGAAATTTTGGCCAAGGCATTTTTGGTAAACATTGTAGCATTTTAATGTTAATCTGAAGCAATTAAAGGCCAGATCTCAAACAGATGAAAGCACTCTATGTCTCCAGTGTTAGAAGACAAGTTAGTTGAAAATGATTTCTGAAAAAGCCACAAGCTATTGATTGTGTTATTTGTGAGCATGGTTATTATGAGCATCTTAAATGCTATTCCGTTTTCCTGTCCTTAAAGCAAACACACAAGCAAAACCACAGACAATAAGCAGGAACTTGCTGCTGCTTTCACTTGACAATGGTGTTTCATTGCTGCCTTTTTGTGGTTAGAATAACTGAGTTGAGGGTAATGGCACATAAAGTAAAAGCTATGAAAGGCTATGTCTTTTGAAAAAGAAAACAAAAAGTTGTAAATAGAAGACAGGACTGAAAATTAGAATGATAAATTGAAAAATAATGTGATTGAACTTTTTTTCTGAAAATACAGTTGAATTTGCTGCCATTATTTAGGCTGCAGCACTATGAACAGTGACTTTATTTGGGAGAAGAAATGCTAGGAATTTTATTCCTCTGCATTCCTATTTGTTTCCTGGCATCTTCTGATGATGTTTTTCTCTATTTTTTCTGTTATTATTTGCTAAATATATTATGACATTTTATTTACCTTGGTCAAGAGCATTGAGACCTCTGTGTGGCTTCCTCATTCTAGCAATTTCACAAATAAATCACCGATCTTTGTGCAGAAATACCACAGTTTACATGAAGACAGAATAATTTTTATGTAGAAGAAGCAGGTTTATACTGGATAGTTGGATTACTGCATCTGTAGGTATGAGTACAGAATACACCTGTTCGTATCTTTCTTTTTAACTAACACCAAGTAGTTTTTATTAAAGCAAATGTGTTACAGAGGAATTTTGGAAGTGTATTGGTAGAATCTACATTATTCAATATGACATTTCATTTTATGGACATACGTTTTTTCTGCATGTGTAAAATTAGGATATGTTGTTAGTCTTTTGTTAATTTCCAGATAATTAAACATTATTATCTATTTACCAATGAATAGATGTGATCTGTTTACAATATCAGAGATGTATATAAAGCACCCAGCTATAGTTGAAGCTCTAATTAAAATACATCATTGTTTGTCATGGTTTTAAGGCGAAAATTAAAAAGCGTTGCCAAATTAATCTTCAATCAAGAGTTCATTAATTAGCTAACCTTCTGTAAATGGGCTGCAGTTTGATGACAGCTCACTAAAGGACCATTTAAATGAATTCCTGATTGTATCAATCAGACAGGGGAAAAGAATTAGATTTGCAGCTCTTTTGCAGTAGCTCCTGCAAACATTTTCCCAACATTTAATGCACACAATGGATGTTAAACTATTTTAAAGTGATGAATCCTTTTTATTACTGTCCCAAACTCTGTTACTTCTTGCTGTATATCAAGAGGAAATGTATAAGGCTGCCAAGGTTTCATGATCCTGAACAGAATATTGCAGAGGAATATGCTTTATAACATAGTAATAAGCAGTTGCTTGAAATAACATCATAACTTTCCATGAGAAAAACGTTTTGAGCAAATTATTGATTATATAATAGTCTTTAGTAAAATTTACTTTGCATCTGTCATGAATTTTAAAATATGAGGGCTTAAGTGGTCAGGTACTTGAGTTGCTTTTGTGCTGGCAACATAAAATTTCTGTACCTCTAGACTATCTGGAAATGTCTGCCATGGAAGTGACAAATTAAAGATGTTAGTGCTAGATAAAGGTATATTTCTGTGTTACTTTAGTGCACGTAGTATCTATCCAGACCCATCACGAGGGTGAAAATAGAACTTTAGAATGGGTTGTAGAAGTTAATACACGATTTGGCAACTCCTTTTGTGGTATATAGGTGGGATTGCTTTAGTTCTTTGCATATATTTAGTCTGTATGTATGCCTTTTGTGGTTCTGTGTGAACATGTGTTTTATGAAAAGTACGGTCAAAATAACAGTCTCTATTTACTCTTGCAAAAGTTCTCCTTCTAAACTCTGCATAAACACACATTTAGTTAACATTTGGGTTGGTTATCATCTAAGTGAAATAAAATGGCTTGGTTGTTTTGGGAGAGTGGGTGCAGTTATTTAGTCATTAGGTTCATATATTCAAAGCTCTTTGAAACAAAAGTGCTGAATAAAACCAAAAAAGATTGAGAGTCAAAGCACTAAGTGACATATTGCATTTCATGACATTGCAAATGACTACAAATTGAAAAGCCGTGGTGATTTTTTTCACCTATAGATGTATTTCCATTTGTTTAGTATTGCATATACTGACTGATATTATTAACCAGTTATCTGTAATTGGTGTAATATTCTCAGGTATTGTAAAATACCTCCGTGTCTTGTTTAGAGGTATGTTAAAATACAACTTAAGTTGAATTACTGTTTTCTGACCAGTGGAGAATTGTACATTTTTGTTATGATCTGCCATGAGACAATAACCTTATCCAGCACTGCTATATCTGCTAAGACTGTCCTGCAATTAAACCAAAGAGCTGGTGTGGGTTTTTTTCTTAGTCAAGGTGTTTATATCTAACATTTTATTCAGATACAGTAATCTAGTGTGAAGGAAAATCAGGTGTTTTTTTTTTTTTTTCCTGTGTGCTGATTTGCATATGCATGTCAAATCTAGCTATGCCATTTTTTATGGTACTGAGGAAAACAAAATGACCTTTACTCAAGTTCTTAATACTGGAAGGTTCCTATGTTCTGAATTTTCAGGTGGTGGGGGGAAGAGCCTGGAAAGCAAGCATTTGCTGATTATGCCACTGATG
>WAAG01056640.1:257-12960 GCA_013390105.1 Tichodroma muraria | reverse complement strand
TGTTAAATACCACATATTCATCTGTTAAGACTAAGGAGACATCATTTATTTGCATGGATCTTTAATGTGATCTGTCTACAAAGACTTCAGATGACCCTAGAAATCTGCTAAGGGAAAACTGAAGGATATGAATCTAAGTAGTCAGCTCCTCAGCAACAATCGTAAGAGGATCTAAATACAGAGTCTAACAGATTAGCCCCAAGACCAAATCTGGATAAATGAAAGCTGCACATACTCCTAGCAAGTCAGACAAGTAAAAGGTGTATTATCCACACTTGGACCATCACTGTACAATACCAAAATGAGGTATCTTATCACATCTCCTTNTTATCACATCTCCTTCAGTATAATTAGAACATCAGTCATCCTTCTCGCTTTTCTGAAACTTAAGGCACTGAGAAAACAGCAAATGAAACTCAATGACAATGCAAATACAAATTAAACAACATTAGACGCTAAATCATCACCTGCTGTTCAAGAAAGATCAGAGGATCACTTGCAAGCTTATCTGAAAATATTAACTCAATGCTTAGCAACAATCAAAATTCTACAAATTCTTATAGTAATAATGATAAAACAGAAGTCTGTTTTGAATATGATCTGAAGAGGACAACACTCCACCTTAAAAAAAACACAACATACCCTAACTTACATATCCAAAGCAGAAATAACAATGATCAGAAATACAAAAGGATTTCTACTCGAGAAGATCACTTACATATCAGGAAGCTTCAACCTGGAAAAGATATCACCAGGAGAACAGGATAAAGGCTTAATAAAATCACAAATTATTATGGAAATGCACAAGATGAAGGCATTTTTCATTATTTTTCATTACACCAGAATGAGAAGGTATCAAAAGGAAGAAACGGGTCAACTTCCATTATGGGACATTCCGCCACAGGTCTTTGGTCAAGAAAAAGGTGCAATCCCTATCTCAAAAGAAGTAAGCAATACCTCTGATGATAGTTTTACAAATGCTCATTACATAGGATGATTCAGATGGACCTCCAGCTCAGAAAAATCCTTAAATCACTGACTACTGCAAAGAGGAAGTGCTGTGTTTCTTGTCCTCTTTCCCTAAGCAGAGGCTTTTTCCTATCATCATGAACTGAACACCAGTGGGCTTCACAGTCTGAGCTCCATACAGACTTCTCAGTTTTAAAACCACATCCATTTACGAAGTGAAGCAACTGATGAAGCAGTAATTTCTTTTCTAGGACCAGCGTTATCAGCACAAACAACAGCTGCTGATTGTTAAAAGACTGTCTGAAAAACATCTCTTATCCCTTTCATCAAAAATATTGTTCATCTTGCAAGCACGCCAGTCACGCTTCTAGAATTGCTAGTGGTGGTGTCACCTGACAGGTGTGGTGTGTAGGCTTCTCTGTACAGAGCTGATGTTAGTCTGCCTCAACAGTAGCCTGAAGGCTTATTCAGCAAATGGCATCCTTTCAATGTGCTTAATTTCATTCATATGAATTGAGCACACATATATATATATAAAAGAGAAGGCTTAAGAAATACTAGCACTCTACGAAAAACTAAAATTTCAGTCAAGTATGTCATTTGATGCCAAGAGGCAGAAGAGCTTGCTGGCTCAATCCTGCAGAACAGAAAGGCAAGAACTCAACTACTGGTTTTGTTTCTTGCACTAATTTCTCTCACCTTAGAAAAATTTCTGGTCTTCTATGCGCCAGTTTTTTGGTTGGGGTTTTTCTTGGTGGTGTTTTTTTTCCTGCTTATTTTTTTGTTAATTTGTATTTTGGAGTGGGGGAAGGGTTGGGCTGGGTTTTTAATAAACTTCAAAATACAGAAGAGCATAAAGGCAATGAAATAGCATATTACTACAATACATAAGTGGTAATGTCCCATCCCATAGCTATTTCAAACAATCCATCCTTCAGTTTTTCATCACAAATCAAATACTTGCAGGAAGTTACAGATACTTACTTAAGCTGCTTAGCTGGCGTATGATAGCAGCAAGGGTGCTATTCGTTACACATTCCAGTTCACTTGTAATTCCCTCTGGCAGAGCTCCTCGGCAGAGATGCCGTGGTTCAATGTTCCTTTTCACCAAAGGCATGGCTCACAATCTGGGATTTACAAACAAACACATATGACATTTATAAAAATGAAATTAAGAGCTCTGAATCAGTGTAGCACACATTCAGGCTTTTTTTCTCAAAAAAATACTTCACCTTTTTTTTCTTTTAGAGCCTTGCTTCATCCTTCCCTCTGTAAGATACTGTACAATTCCTACCAGGGCACTGGAGTTGTGCACTAATGCCAGAATATGACAAGAGCACTGCAGAGCAGCAGAGGATACAGGCAATATAGGTAATGTAGGCTTTTTGCCTTAGATTTGGTGTAAGATTTACTGTATGCATAGACTTGTGCTGCAGTTCCAGAATCAGTGGACTTCAGTGCACATTTGCATTTATAAAAAACTGGCAGTCCCCACAGGAGTGGCAGGAAAGGTCACTGTCTAGAGCAGGCTGGCATCCTGTCTTGGCAAGCTGGCCACCAACAGACTGACCAAGCACTACAGCCCCCAATTACATCAGACACCAACCTACCCCAGTTTTCAGTAAAAATGATAAATTCATCTGACATATAAGGGCAACTGCCTCTCAAAATCAGGCTGCATAACAAAGAAGATGATTTTCCACAGGTGGTGCTGTATGGCATTCTGAATGGGGTAAGGGCATGTACTGAACAGCTTTTGGGAACATGCCAGATGCAGGAAGACATTCATCTGAGAAAACTAAGGTTGTCAGAACTGGTTTTCTTGGGAAAATGAAATAAATGAGGATCGTGTCTTGGTTCCAGCCCAGACCAAGTGGGGGGGGCCGAGACATTGTGTTATTTGATACCATCTCACACCATTGCCAGGGGCAGGGAAAAAGGATTCCTTTCTCATGTCCAAGAAGCAGTGAATTCCTCTGCACAGTCGGGAACAACCTGGCTTTGGTCAAGTCAGGCTCTGCAATGAGCATTTATTTATTGCACGTGAATCATTCTTTCTTTTTATATGCTTTCCTTATTAATATGTTGCTGCTACTGTTTGTTTCTTTATCTCATTGCTGTTTCCAGCAAATTGTTCTTATCTCAAGCTGTGATCTTTGCCTTTTGTGCATCCAGTTCTCCTCTCTGACCACCCCGGGGGATGGGGGGCAGAAGAGGGGGAGAAGGGGATCGAGCCAGCGACAACATCTCGTTTGGATAGTCTCAGGGGGAGAACTAAATTGTGGAGTACCATCCCTAAACCATGACAGATGGGGAAAACAAAAAGAGATCTCAAAGCATCACAAAAGGGCACAATGGCATAGAAAACACTGTCCTGGCACAGAGCAGCTTTGAGAGCAAGGATGCCCAAGTGAGACAGAATTCTCCCAAAAAGGAAGCAATATCTAAAGTCGTTTTCTTTAAAACTACATTACCACAATAGTCAACTTGATTACATTTTTAACACCAACAATTCAACATCCACATACTACTCATGAATAATAAATAAACCATGTGGCATGGAAATTTTCTGGAACAAGAAGTTACATTATTACCAAGGACACAGTTCATTTGGTAAAGACTTAGCTGAATTTTTTTTTTTTACTGTACTAAAGCAATTAAAGTAGCCTTTCAATTTCTCTAATTAACATCACATTAGTAAATAAAAGAATATTTTGCCTTTCAAATGTTGCACAGTAATTTTTGTAATGACTTCCGCCTAAAGATTTAGAATATTTTACTTTCAAGAACATTTCTAAAAGCTTAACAGCCTTAATGAACAAAAAGCAAACTATTTAACTGCAAAACTGTTTCGTAACAGTTCAGGAAGGAACAGTCTCATGACCCCTAAGCCGTAGTCTTGAATTATATTGTAAGTCTTTCTTAATATGAGACAATTTGAATATGTCAGAATTTAAGGTGAGCTGAGTTTGCTAAATTTTACCAACACATCAGACAGAGGTAACAGAGGAATAATTTCTGTATTTTATAAAAAAAAGCATCCTGCTTCTGTTCTATGTTTTTGTATTCCTCTACAAACATATATATTTCAAAAGACAAGTACTTCATATCCATTGCAGACACTTTTCTGAACTTGATCAAAAATATGTCAGAACTGGAAATTCACTATTACTGAAGAGCAACATCTAGCACCAACACTGGAAACTGGCTAGTGCATTGGAGCTACAAAATAGAAGTCATTATAAGGAATTCTTTCACTGTAACATAAATGTTAATGTGAAAATGCATTTCATATAAACATAACTTGTAAGAAATAAATTAAAAAGAGCACAAATTAGTACTAAATTGAATTTTTATATGACAAGGCCACCAGATCAAAGCCCGTTTTCCCCATGGCTTTCTGTCTAGCATTCTCAGAGCTGCCCCTGCCCTTACCTTTTGCAGTTCACTCAGCTCCCTCACTAGCCCACACAACACGCTGGGCCCAGTCGGAAGCTGGCTGTGCACTGCCCAGCTAATTGTCTGCTACCTCTTGAAACACCTACCACACTGAGTACAATCAGAATGCCTTCCACCAGGAGCTCTTATGTAAGTCCCTTCTCCACACAATGTTCTTTCTTGCCTGTAAAAACTAATTTGAAGAAAACGTGTAACTGCAGTTTGAGCTTTTTGTTTTCTTGAGACTTCCTGATGAAATGTCCAGTGTATTCAAGAACTACCAGGGAGTGACAGACCAACACAAGAAATCCCATTTCTCTAAAGAGCAGGCTAAAGCACACACCAGGGCTGAGGGTAGGGGAAAATAAACAACTCTCATATTTGAATGCATGATTTAAATTATTATGCAGCAACCTCATTTCAGCAACAACCTCAGTTTGAAGTTTAATTCCAAAAGCTAAACTGAACACCAATGAGTAAATATATGCAACAATTTAAGCAACCTACTACCTGCTCCTGATCAGAGGAAAAGAAAAAAAGAACTCTGCAACTGCAATAAGTTTTTTTCTGATTTAAAATCTTTACCTAACTGAACTAAATACTTACAGACCTATTCAGATATTAACCCATTACTAAGCAAAAAGCTTGTGTCCTTACTACTAAAGCACAACCACCTTTTTCTTCACCACCTACAACTCAGATGAACTTAATCCTTTTTAAAGAAAATGCATGAGAAGCGAGGTTAAATTAATTTCAAAATCTATGTAGCAAGAAGTTAGATGAGAAATCACGACAAAACAGGCCTCTGAATTACAGGGTCTTCAAGAGACACAACCAGACTGAAGGGTGTGTGCTACCAGGAGCAGAAAACAAGAATTTGCAATGTCAATTCCACTGCCTTCCACATTCATGTTCCACCTTTCTTGAGTCGCACTCAGTCCCAGTTTCTTCCTAGATGAGATGTTCACTGTGATGTCACTATATTAAATACACTGGCATTTAAAAATCATATTCAATTTTGCAATACACAGATTTAGTAACTTCCCTTCCTTTCTGCCATGGTTTAACCCCAGCCAACAGCCAAGCCCCACACAGTTGCTCTCTCTGTCCCCCACCAGCTGGATCAAGGAGAGAATCAAAAAAGTAGAAGATCAAAAACTCAGGGGTTGAGATAAAGACAGTTTAACAGGGAAAGCAAAACCTGCCCACATAAGAAAAGCACACGAAGGAATTAATTCACTGCTTCCCATGGGCAGGCAGGCTGCTCAGCCACCTCCACAAGAGCAGGGCTCCATCACACATAATGGTGACTTGGGAAGTCAAAGTATTGCACCATCACTCCAAACACACACACACCCCTTCTTCCTCCTTCTTCTCCTCACTTTATACACTGAGCACGATGTCACACAGTCTGGAATATTCCCCTGGTCATTTTGGGTTGTCTGTCCCAGCTTTGTCTCCTCCCAAATCTCTCAAGCATTCTCCTTGGCACAGGTATTCTTCTTGACAATGTCAAAGTATAATAAGCAGAAAAGGCCGTGGCTCTGTGTAAGCCCTGCTCAGCAATAACACCTCTAATTTATCAACCCTGGGTTGAGCACAAATCCAAATCCAAAACACAGCTCCCTACTAGCCCCTGTGAAAAAAAAACAAACTCTACCCCAGCCCGAAACAGAACACATTCCATCCACAAATAATTGAAAAATCTAATGCAAATAAATTATTATTTTCAAAAATTATGTCAGTAGATTGGTCCCAATCCTAAGTTTGTAACTTTTTTTTCACTCATTTTATGCCAGCTAAGTACACATTGAAACCAAAGACCCATAATTGGGACAAAGGGGTTCATCTCCACTGTGAGGGCCACCTATGCCTGACAGCTGCCTCTAAACCATCAGCTGCATCTAGCACAAGAGACAAAGAATCTAGAAAAATGCTATATTGCACATATACAACTGGCTGAAATGGAAATGTATGAGACATTACTGTCAGGCCAGAAAAATCAGAGGAATCAAAAGGGGATAGAGGAAAATCTAAGAGGGTGAGATGTCGCTTAACATCTCTAAACCCATGAGTGCCTCACTAGACATGGATCAGATTCGACATCTGGCTGGACTGAACTCTGACTGGAGTACAAAAGGACACTGTTCTCCAAACCCTTCAGGCATCAGCAACTCGATTTCCACACGCATTCTGAAAGGGCAGGACATCAAAAGCTTGAATTAGCTTAGATCAACCCATTAAAATTCAGATTTTTCATGCTTCCTCAGTATTTTCACCTCCCTTTCTCTTCTTTCTCCCCCTCCCATAAAAACTTGCATAACAACTCCAAAACAACTTGCCTTTTTTCTTAAAATTAGAAGGCACTTATCCCAGTAGTCATTGCTGTAGAGGCAAGTGTGATACAGAAAGACTTAATCAAAACATTTTTGCTTTTCTTGGCATGCTTCCCCCACAGACAGAGCAGTACCACTCCAGGTGAACTCAGACCACCTTCCCCTGGCCAGCAGCTGTTAAACTGCACGCAAGAAGCCTGACACTGCCTTGGCAAGTCAGATTCTTTAAAAATCATGTAGAGAGCAGATGTACAGTAGCAAATTTGGAAGATGGCAAACACCATGTGCAATCTTTCCAAACAACAGCAGAGCACAGCAACTACAAGAGACAAGCTGAGTTTTTCAAATATTTGAGTTATTGGCAAACACTCGAAGCAACAGCTGTTCCCCAAACCTGCCTGACAGGGCCCACTGCAACCCGGGCTAGCTCTTGGACACTCCAGTGCCACGCCAGGAGTGGGGAACAGCTGAGGTGTAGGTTTTGCCAACAGCTGAACCTGAAGAGCCGTTTGCTCTACGGTGCACTGCCTTCCAGCCGAGACAGGGGTCAGGTGAAGGAGGAGGAGGCTCTCTGTTCTGAGGTTTCAGCAGGAAAGTCTCATGGACTGAAAGGGTCACTAACACAAAGAGCCACGAGCACGGCTGTGCAGGAGTTTAAGTGTTCCAACTCCAGGGGTGGGTACAAATCATAAACCAATGGGGAAGCATCAGGGGAAGTGTGGGGAGGACCAAGTCACTGGCCAGAGGCCAATTGCAGCAGGTGGGGTGGGAGAACAGGTCACATTCCCCAATAGGGCATCGAGGAAAGGAAACCACCCAGGAACACCAGGAGGGGAAGAACATTCAAAGGATTGGCTCCAGGCAGGAGTGACATGGAAGGAGCCAGAACAAGGGGCAGGGTAACAATGATTGATAGGGAAGGGGCTGGAACAAAGGGCAAGGAAACACCATAAAGGGTAACTTAGGGAGGATACAATTTTAGGGATAAATCAACTTAGGGGTGAACATGGGGGAAAATACTGGAACAAACCATCACCATTAAAACCATTAATAAATTAACAGAATAAAAATACGAGCCGCAACACCTGCTTTAGTCCTTTCACATCCCCAAAACGGCACTGCAATTTACAAGAGTGCTAAAAATATGTACCTGAATTTCATGGTTCTTGGTTTTAAGTTCTTTACATATTCACTAATACCACAAAACAAATTCCAATTCATTAAACAGCCTCTCTATACTTGTGAATGCTTACTCATTACATTTTCTCAGACACTGTTCAATCCCTTTTTTAAGCTCTTCAGAGATTTCTTCTTATATCTCCTAGTAAAATATGACAAAGCTGAACATTTTCCATGAAAAAGAGCTTATTACACATCAATTCTGAATTCTCCCTGAATACAGTCTATTCTTTTCGGAGAGCTTTAGAGCTTTCCATTGATGAATCTCCCAGATCTCTATAAAAAGAGAACATACCATAATTCTCCTTCTATGGAGAAGAAAAATCAGACAGACTGAATACACAGCTTGCCATGAGTAATGCACCAGATGGGATTCCATTCAGGATTAAGCACCTAAATTTGTATGACTACATATATGAGCTCAACAGAAGCCCAGAGAGCAACCAAACTCCTGCATCTCCTGACAGATCTAAGAATGACACTGTGAGCTCAAACACCTCATGTGTAAGCTCTGATAGGCACTCACCTAAATTTCAGTGTCTGAATCTAGAACTGCGTTTCACCTCATCAAATACTATTGGTTTGCTCACATCAAGCTACACAATCAAGTTACTCTACTTCCTAATCACAGTCTCCACGTCTAGGGCATTTCAACATTTAAAACCTTTACAGACAGTTAAGTTTTCCCATATCTCATGTCCTAACAGTCAATTCAATACACAATTTCCATCTCTGAATGGCACCCAATTTGGTAATACTGCCCATTTTCCTGTTCAAGTTTGTAATTCCAGATAGCCTGCCATCACCCACCTTCAAGATTCATGTATGTGTTGAATTGGAATAGAAGGGAAAGCAGAAAGGTGAAAGACCCCAAGCACCAGCCTTGGAGATGCTCTCCCATCCCCGTTTTCTTTTCCCCATGGAGCTGCCGTTATCACAGATCTCCATGTCCTCCAAAGGCTCTTCATCCTTCACAAGATGAAAGAAAAGGGCTACATGGAGAGTAAACATTGGTATCCCTCCTATCCTAATGGAAGGAAAGGAATAAATATGCCTTTAATGGATGCTCCTTTCTGTTTTTTCCTTATCCTGAATGACTGAGAACCTGATGCTCATGAACCTTTCCTACTTGTCATTTCTGAATGTCATTTACTATGTGATCAGTAATGACAAAGTTTAAAACAAATAAACCATAACTAGCATATATCCTGGAAATGATTGAATTCAAGATTCATCTAATGTCATTCATCTGTACTTTTAAAAGTTTTGTAGTTTTAAAAGTTTTTTTTCTTTTTTTTTTTTAACTGGCTTCATTTTAACAGGAATTTGAATCCACATTTTGTATACTGCAAAATAATCTAGACTATTTAGCCATCAGATATTGTCTCACAGTGCTCTCTAATACCCCAGAATTATTTTTTTATCAAAAGGCATCCAAACAAGACTAATTCTCTTCTAGCTATTTGAATTCTATCAAGTATGCAGTTCTTCTCTCAGCCACATCACTATGTAATGAGTATCAAAACAAAATATTGGTTTACCACACCAGAATCATGCTAGTACCAAGTAGTTTACTTTTATTAGAGCTACCCCAATCTAAGGGACATTGTATTTTTTTAGTTAATATACAGGTTTTTTCACATTTTACATAGTTTTTAATGCAATTCTTTTGATTTTGATAGGAATTTGGTGATGCAAGGGCGGACTTTTGATATAAATATGCACAAAGTCTAATAGAATTCTATTTCCTAAAGATAACTATCAAAAAATAAAAAAAATCAAGAATATTTCTTATCCACAACAAACCACATCTTTCAACAAAAAAGTAAAGTGAAATGTAATACATGTAAAGTGAAATGCCTAGAAAATGTCCTCCTCACTACAATTTAATATGCAGCCAATTCTATCACGATTGTTTTCACAGATCTTCCTCCCAATTGCCAGGGCTATGTGAAAGGAATGACAGTCAAGGCTGGAAAGAAAGCAGGTTTTTTTCCACTCAATATCAGACCACCACTTCCAATCTTCCTCTCGCATCATACCAATCTAAGTACTAGCGATGATGAAAAGGGCACAGAAATTCCTAAAGCTATTTTGTTTCTTTAATGGAGCTCTTTAATGTCTGTTGCAATGAGCTGTTTCTGAAGGTTCACCAGCTTGGACGGTTGTTTTGTTTTCATTTCTTTATTTGGCAGAGTTTTTGTCTGTGCCGAGATCTTTAGGGCAGATTTTATGGTCCAGTGATATTATGAAGGAAATCAAGACACTAAGCAATGACAAGAGAAAGGACAACAGGAGAAGGGGATGGTAATTAGTTTTGCTTATCTGCAATCTAAAATTTTATGGATGTACGTTTTCCTACTCAACCCTTCATATCTCCAAAAAAAGCATAAGACTCAGAACAATAGCTACCTTTTAAGACAGTGGGCATGCAACACAAAAGTTTGCAGAACCGTTAAAAGGTGAACACATTAATTCAGGAATTTCCACTAATTAAACCAAAAAGAAGAAAGAGACAGGGAGAGAAAAAAGTGAACAGATCTTCACAGTAGTGAACATTTACAGATACTTTAAATTTAGTTCTCAATATTTCAGATTAACTATAAACATACATAAAGAAGATTCACAAATGCAGGAAAAGAGGCCCTGAGGATGATTCAACCTAAAATTAAGTAGCTATTCTTTCCTTGACACTACAGACTGTAATATAAAAGGCTTTAAAATATTATCAACAACTATGAAGTCAGAAATGGACTTATTTTCTCTACAGTTTCCAGGATGAGTATTTTGGGGTCTTTTTTCCTTTGTTCTACAACCCCATGTTTGCATTACCTGTCCACTGTAGCTCAATATGGCCTTTGGGCACCTGCCATTCTTTGACAGTGTCAAATGTCTCATGAACTTCTGCTTAAATACTTTTGTCTACAGTTCACTGCCAAGGAAGAGTCCCCCAGTGAAGAAAAGATGACTGGGGGACCACTTCAAAGTTATTGCTTTAACTTTTTCCTCTCAATAGAACTGTAACATTTCAAAACCACAGTCCCAAGAATAATTTTTCCCATTCACAATATTTTGCACAGCTGTTTCTAAGGAAATAAAAAGCTTATCATCAGGAAGTTCAGACAGATTATGATGAGGTTTCATCTCCTGCTCCAAAATAAGGGATCACATACATGTCACCCAATTAAATGGTATCATCATTGTTCAAGGAAGAAATAAAGGTATTTCTCACTCTCTGCTATGAAACCACTTAACTGAAGGTTAACACTGGTTTATCTCAATTTCCAAGTATGCAACTTTTCAGGCCCAACTGCAACATACCTATGGAATATAGAATGTATTTCCTGTATTAAGTTCTCACTGTTCAAATTAATGGACTTTTCACAGCATTTTTTCCACTGTCCAATATGCAAAAATCTTTGCCAGAAAATTACACTGGATTTTTTTACTCCTGTCACTTAAATGTTCATACTTTTTAAACATGTCTTATTTTCATAAAAATAGGGGAAAATCATATACACAGTATATTTTTCATGTTGAAGTACATTTTTTTAAAACACTATTTACTTAATTCTATCACCCCATTTCTTCACAGAATAAACTTTCCCCAGAACATCTATGCACATCCTTTGACTAGTTCCACCCTCTCTTATTTTTTCTCATGCTTATCTTTACTCTGAAAACTGAGATCTGAAAGCTCGTATCTTGTACTGTGTCACTTTCTTCCTTAGAACAGCTTATAGCACTACAGTAGTAGTGTATTCACTCTAGTAAGTAGTAAGCATCTCATTTTCAAATAGCCTTCCTGAATCTGATTTCAGACTTCCATTCTTTAAAATTCTCTTCATTGAAAGAAACACAAAACAGTGCAAGAAATACACTGTGGTACCACTGAACCTGTGTGTTAAGCTTTGAAATACAATTTCTCCTTCATTAACACATTTTAGTCTTCCTTGACACCCAATGTTACTGAGATAGCTATAGGGAAACAGATTTGCTTACCTGAAATGTAACAGAAGTTCACAGAGTGCACAATACAATAGCTTGCTGTACTGAATCCAATCACTCTGCCGGCATCAGATCCACCCACCCTTTTCGACTCATTCTGTATCAGAATACAGATGATCCAGGGCACCTTCACACACGACTAGAGACTCTTGCTTCTAGACCACAAGCTGTCCTTTCTCTAACCAAAATTTTGTTCATTAAGCCAAAACACTAATTACACTTTATCTCAAAACATGTGTGGCTAACGGGTACTAAAGAAATCCAACTGAGTAAACTGAAAGACATCCACACGTGGTATACTTGTTTCTGTAAAAAAGAAAAATTCAGGGTAATAAAATAAAAGTTCATGAAGAGCATGAACTGAAAAGCCCTGGAAAACACGTACAGAAGTTTTTTCACAAATAAGTAAATTTGAATATTTTTCAACAGAATGCTATTTCCTGACACTGTGCTTAATGGAAAAAGTCACATCAGTGAATGTGATGGAAATTCAGAAATGGCCAGTCACATCAATAAAGCTGAATGGGGAAAAAGTTGGTTTCTGCCCATATGGGTCTAAGTCCAGCCTGACTACCATTAAATTTATTAATTGTTCCATATAAATCACCTTTTCTCTTCTGCCTTCTTTCTGTAGCCACGTGAACGATCTTAGCACACAGGGAGTCATGAGACCTCACATTGTTTCTTTCCGCTGAACAAACAGTGACCAGTTTAAAGTATCAACAAAAGATGCCGACACGTTAATCTTGTTCTTAGCGTGATGGCTGCTCATC
>WAAG01056639.1:0-62825 GCA_013390105.1 Tichodroma muraria | reverse complement strand
GAAAGGTAGGAGGGCAGGGCAAGAGGAGAGAAAGCGAGCACCAAGACAGGCAAGGGAATCCTGGCATTCCTCTCTGAGCCTGTAACCAGATCCTCCCTCCTCTGTTATTCTTGCCACTCGTTCTCCATCTGTAGGAATTGCTGAGGAGACAACTAGGCCAGCTCAGTAGGCACTGATTCAGCGTTTGTAAATACTCAGTAATCGGCCCAGATCAAGCTCTTGTTGCTGGGAAGCTGCCCATCAGGTGTACTCCTTTATTCTGCTCACTCCTGATCTTTTCCTGGTCGTGTGCACAGACTTCATCCTGAGGGCTGTTTGCCATCAGCTGTGCAGTGAGGTTTTTCCTTAGCTGCATGAGGGAACCTTTTCCAGGCAGCTCACAGCAGCAAATGAACAGCCAGCAAAGAATGCTACCATACATCTGCCAGGGACCTCTTCATCTTTGTAGAGCTCAGGTCAGACCTTCCTGGCTCAGGAAAGCCAAGGGGAAACTGCCAGGTGGAGAGCAGCCCATTTCATCCCGTATGAGGATCATGGGGGAATCCACTCGTGCCCCAAGCATTCTGGGGAATTGCTCTTGAGAGGACAGTGCCCCATGGCATAATCCACCTCCCCTCAGCAGCAGGCCATGAGGTCACAGGTAGTTGCACTACCAAAGACCATTTACCCCATCCTCCTCTTTCTGTTCACCCTCTCACCACACACAATCAAAGACACTTCAGCAGACAGAGCCTCCTGGCTGTACAAGATACAAAGCTGGTGGAAGCCATCCTGTGAACTTTTTTTAGTATGAAACCCTCAGCTTGACATGATCAAGGAACAGTTGGTATATGCCTCTATTTTTAAGATACGGATCAGTGGACTTGTTTAGATATCTGTTTTCCAGTTAACAAATACTGAAGCTCCAATTTTTGGATTAGAGTTATTTTTCACTTAGAAAGTCAAGTGTGTTGCTAGTAGGCAGGCGAGTGAACACAAAGATGAATGCACCAGTTGTGTGCTCTGGGTTTCAGCTGAATCGCTTCCAAGATAAGATTTGTTTTTCCCTCTAAGATGGGAAACATCCGAGATAATTTCCCATCCCACATGGATTTCACAATTTCCCATCCCTGGAACATAGAGTACCTAGTACATGGGGCCCTACAGACATCTACAGATAAAGGCAAGGCAAGGTAGAAATGCTGGAAACTCACAGACAAACGGGGATTGAAATTACATGCTAGTTTTTCCACAGCTAATTAATCACTGGAACAAGTTTAGGGAATACAGTGCCCAAACTTCATCCCAATTTTCTTTCATTTTGACAGGACTCAGATGCTTTCTGTGGTTTTAGAAATACTTGCCTTACTGTACATAACTAATGTTACACTACCAAGACATGCATAACCCAGTGCTCTTGCGCCACAGCTGGGCCTCCCTGCATTGGGTCTTCTTAGTGAGATTCCTCTTGGCAGTTTGTGTGCTCAGCCCAGCACACACTCCAAAGGCTGAACCCTGGCTTTACTGAAGTCAATGGCACAATAGAGAAGGGCTAGGATTTCACTCCACTGCCTTTAGGTTTCATATGTTTTCAGCAGTTGTATCTCTAAATTATTTTTTTCCTGCACATCTGGAACACAAAGTAGGGCAATGGATTATTGCAACACAGAGCAACTTACCAACAGCTGACTTCTTCCAGAGTGTGAACACCGCTACAGAGTGCTGCATTTACTGAGGAGCTTCCTTTCAGATACACACTCAGGAAAATACAACTCATGATATATCTTCAAATTACAGACAATACAATGCCCTCCCTCCATCTCTACCGGATATATATCTCTTTATTCCTCTCAACACAGAAACAGAAATCAATACAGTCTTTTTTTTTTTTTTTTTTTTCCCCTCAAATCCAGCAATGGAAGGAACACAAAGCACTACCTGATGTGCTGTAGGAAACTGCATGGGAATTTGCACACTGAAATTCACAAGCAGCGCTTGGAGTGAGTTTCCCTTCATTTAGGCAGCACAGAAATGACAATGCTGCTTCTTGTGCTCTTTGAAGTCTCAGGAAAAAAGGAAAAGAGGCAAAGGGATCATTAAAATGCCGTTCTTGATGGATAGTGGCAAGAGGGGATGACAGGAGAGGAAGTAATCAAGAACACCAAGGTCTTGCTTTCAAAGCCTCCTGCACTGGATGATCAAATTAATAAGTTTGGTGGGTTTGCTGCAGCTCAGCCATCAGAGAGCCAAACATGGGAAAGTAGCAAGCTGTATTTTACGTACAACCTGGGAAATGCTGACAGCAGTGGGAAGGGTGTGGACATACAGGTACAGACAGAACAGGCAGCACCTCACAGCAGAGCTGAGCATGAGGCAAGAAGGACAACAGCAGTTTGGATGGAAGTGAGCTGCCAGCCCAGGCAGAAGGCTTTGGGCTGGACCTGCAGAGAAGTGTCTTAAGGCAGAAAAACACATACAACTGCACAGGGAAATTGCCCTCCACTTTGTAGGTGTAAATGGGGACAAATTCCCTGAAGCACATTGGGATTTATGGAAACTAAATATAAAGTCCCACTGACTGTCGTTTTGTCTCTGTCCCCACAGAACTAAGATTTCATGTTTTACTTCCCTTCTCTCTCCCTGCAAGAATCAAGGCAGCTGACCTAATATGAAGATTCACCTGTGATAGGTACAAAACAGCCTGGGGAAAAGCCTTCATTTCACCAGCAGGTTCATTCAGAGAGATCACGGGACAGCACATAAGGGGGCCATTGTTTCTGGAATAAAATCTCCATTTGAGCTCTGTTCTTTGGCCATGATCAATGGGAGGGAATTAAAGTCTCATCCTGGGAAAAAAACCAGCTTGCTAACACTGTGTTGAAAGATCAGGTAATGGAGAAGCAGAGCAAGTGTGGGCACTCACATAATCCTTTGGTGAGCTTGAGAATGCTGGAGGTAAAAGCTCCTGGTGAAAAAAGCTCCCCAAACACAGCCACATCCCTTATCATACCCTATGAGAGACAACCAAGTCAAGGGCTAGGAGTCCTAACAGGAGTTCTTGGTATTTCACAGTCCTTTGATCCAGATTTCAGCTCTGCACAGCTCCTCCCAGTGCAGGGGCATTTAAATTCCATGGGTGCTTACACAGCGGCCTGTTCAGCCTCTGCATTTTCTGTCCTACAAATGCACAGAGCCAACCCCAATAATTTTTGAGCCCTCTGTCCTACATAGCCCTTGGGTATTCTGAGACCACTTGCCTCCCACCCATCTTCCAGGCACCTTCCCATCTCCAAGAGGCACATAAATGAAAACACACTACTCTCACCACTCAGTGACGATGGCAAGGGCTTTTTCTACCACCTGCCAAAGGATGGATTTCCACCCTCCAAAGCTCATCAGACTAAACAACCACAGAGAACCAACCCTATTTCCATCATGGCCACAACATCATAATGACCATCTCCTCCCCCTCTCTGTTTCAGTCTGATGCTTTGAAACAACAACAAGAAAAGGAACTTTTTACCTAGTAGTTACTGGTTCAAGAAGCAATGCCTGCTGCTTGGGCAACTGAGCCTGGAGGATCCCTGTCAGCCTCTGGGCAGACACACATCACACTTGCTTTCACCCTCTGCCAGGCCCAAATCTCATGTGTATTTCACTAGTCAAAGCAAACAGGAGATTAAAAGCGATTTGCTGCCCTCTCCCGAGCGAGCCCCAGTGACTGTCAGTACTGTAGTGGCTCTGGAGACAGCTTTTCCTTCAGGGAGCACAGCTGCTCCCATGCAAAAGGAATGGCGCTGGTGTGGCACCAAACAGCTGTGACAGGGCACGTTAGAAGTGATCATCAGCTGTGACAGATGAGGATGGCAGATCAGCTACACAGCCTGAACCATTTTGTATCCATACAGAGGGCATTCCTGGCATTTTGGTTTTGTAACTCTCAGGTTAATCTTCCTCTGTGGAAATGTAAAGAAATACCTTCCAGCATATTCTGTTCTCAATAGCTACAAACATTTCAAAGCAGAAGCAGACCATGAGATATATAAAGAAATAGAAAAAAAAAATTTACCTGCAGATTTAATTTGAGGGTAGGGTAATTTGAGGAGGATTTTTTGGACTAAACCCACTTAAATCTTTTATGTTGTCCAGTAGTGCTCTATCCTGTCCTTCCAGGGAGCATGTAACTTTATCTAGACATACAGTATGTACACACACACTATCTTCAGAACAGAATTTAACACTGCAACCTGCTGTTTTCAATGCATTTCCCCAAGATAACTAATCTTTTGCAGAAACCTGTTAAATTAAATTGTGCTCTCCATTAAAGCCCTCCAAAATAAGGCCTATGAACCTGAGGGAGCCTTTGTTTTCATATGCAAATATACACATAAAAAAGTAAAAGCCACTTCTAAACGTTTCTAAAATATTTGTCTTCCCATGTACCCTAGGACAGATAAGATGTCCCATGATGTGGAATCAACACTGTTTCTTGGCACTCTCTCTGGCTTCAATCCTGAAAGGAAATGAGGGGTTTAGAGAAGGCCAGGTAGCCTCATATTCATGACCAAGAAAAATGCCTCTTACGATTTGTAAACAATGCAAAAAATCCCAGATCAGGCTGCCACCAAGGCATCCACCGAAAGTTCTCACTTGGGCACACGCACAGCACACAGCTCTGACTCCATGAGAGGGATGTGCCATGCTTCTCCAGCACTTTCCTCTGTACTATCTCCAAGCACTGCCTAATCTCCAAGTGCTGCACGGAATTGGCCTGTCCCAGTGACCAAGCCCTGCAGTGGGTGATAACAAGTTGCTGCCTGTGTGTACAGATGTGATACTTCCGTCGCACATCTGAGGGTGCAGAACCCATGAAAGTGTAAGTAAAAGAACAGGGTCAGGTTCCCAAGGGTCACATGGACCCAGGCAATCTGTAAACAAGGGCCTGCAGCAATCCTGAAGCAAAACAGAACCACTGTCACCATATGGTAGAGGGACTGTGGGATTATGGGTTAAAATTCTCTAGGCGCCAAAATCAGCTTGCTTTTCTTTCAAGCCTTCTTTTTCTCTGCAAAACATGCAGAAATCACCATGAAGATAACTGAAAAACAAGGCATTTAGAAGAAGAAAAAAGCAGTGTGCCTTCCCCAATGTCATTTACCGACCATTTGATCCTTCACTTAAGAAGTGCTGACCTGCTTTTCAGACACCTCAGGTTTGGAGCTCTGCATCATGGAGGCTGACAACACCTTGGTCTGGTCTCCCAGGCTTCTTTTACCTGGTAACTTTCAGAGAAAGGAGCTGCTTGGAAGCATCTGAACCTTTGGCAAAGCAGTAGACTGTCCAGCAGGCCTGGCAGCCCAGCCCTGCATGCCATGGGTTTGGACTGGCCTTGATACTAGAAAATTATTTGCAAAGCAGCTTATTAGCTTGTGTTTATCTTTGCCATATTTCACTACTGTTTCCCCTTTGAAGCCTCTGTGCATTCTTGGACAGTGTGTCCCTTCAGAATGAAAGACAGTTTTCAACAACATCCCAGCAGATCCTCCACTGGGTAGCAGAGCAAGAAAGCATCTGTGACACGCAGATTTCTGAGCCAGGAGAAGGCAAGATATGCAGGCTCTAGATTTATGGATTAGACATGCTGCCATGGCACACAAATCACTCCACGCTCAGTGCAATCCATCATCACAGTGCCATGGCTGGTCACATTTTTCACAGGTGCAAATAATGCCAAAAAGGCTTTTTAACTTCCATGTGCCAAGACTTAATGATGCAGAGTCAGGAGCCCTCCTGCCTGCTCAGGGAAGCAAAACCAAAGTCAGTAGTTGTTCTGTCTCCCTGGACATACTGAGCCCTGAAGGTTTTCCAGCACCCCATGGCAGTGTTAACAGAGTAAGCAGCCACAGGGCTGGGATTGTGCCTGCTCCCAGTCCAGCCTCTCCCAGCAACTGAACCTGTGCCTGTCAGTACTGCCCACATGCACCAGCAGCATCCTCTAACCCAGGTAAATTCCGCAAAAAATCTGCAGGCAAATCTAGAGATTCATTCTGTCATGCCAGCACACTCTGCAAAGTCTGGGGCAAGCAAAGGGTCTTCTACATCTCTCCCATGTATTAGTAAAGGAAAAGGACTTCAACAACAGGCATAAAATACAAAAATAACAGAAATTGACCAATAGGAATGAGAAGGAAGGGGTGACGGGACAACAGTGGCTTGTGCTGCTTCCTTACACAGCTGCATCTTGATTCTGAGAAAGGACAATGGGGAGGAACAAGTCAGAAAATGGGCTTACTACTCCTGTAGAAAGCTAGTTCCTCAGGGCCAAAAAAATAATTTAAAAAATACAACAGTACCCAAAAATCGGATTTGAGAGCATTGGGGGCCTCATGGAGCACCAGTTTGGACCTCTCCACAGAGGAGGCTCCTTGTAGGACCTGTGTCCTTAGAGGTCATGGTCACGGTGATATTACAGGGGATACTGGTGCAAGAGGTGCATTGGGTAAAGCCCAGCACGATGCAATCCCCAGAAGAAAAAAATAAATCTGAGTTGGACCCCCATTTTCTTGGGTGCCTTACTGCCACATCCAGTCAGGCCGACGCCACAGGGGTTAGTGCTGGAGGGACACGGCGCACAGCAAGGAAACGGCAGAAGGAGACCCCCAAGGCAGAGCCCCACGTCACTCACCTCAGTCAGGCTGGCCCCAGCACACACAGCACGAGGGACGTCCTTCTCAGCCATCGACTCCACCCGCGCGCTGCCCGTGAGGGGACCCACAGGCCTCCATCTTCCCTCAGCTCCATCGGCACCGCCGCCCCGAGCACCTGGGGCTTTTCACTGCAACACCCGGTGCGTTTAGGGCTAGCGCGGCCCCCTGGGCTCAGCTGAGCCGAGGTGAAGCAGCCTGAGGCAGAGAAGCCCCAAGACTCCCTTCTTCCCCTTAGGCGGTCCCGGAGTGCCCGGACCGGCTCCTTCAGCTCCTTTCCCCGGCACGGGCTCCCTCAGCGGCCTGGGCAGCGGCCAGCGGGCCGCTAGGGGGCGCTCGGCGGCCGCGGGGCAGCGCCGCCTGGCGGTGCTCCGTCCCTGCCCTCGCCTGTGCCGTGTCCCGCCGCTGTCCCCACCCGCCCCGGGTCCCGTCACTGCTCCGCTACTGCCCTCACCTGTCCCATGTCCCATCACCTTCCCCCGCCTGCCTGGTCACTGCCCCACCCTGCCCCATCCCCACCACTGCCCGCAGCCGCCGGGCAAAGGGCTCTTCTCTTGGCCGAGCTCCGTTCGTGTGCGAGCTGAGTGGGGAATGGACCCCCGTGACTTGCGTTTGGGGGCTGAAGGACACAGGTCGTTCACCTGCTGGTCACCCCACAGCCTGCTGGCCCCACCAAATGCCCTCTCCATTCCAGCTGCATCACAAAATAAGCAGCCACGAAGTGGCTTCAGAAGAAGCTCCGTTTCTTCTAGCCCATGGTAGAAGCCAGCAGCTGCCAAAGTTTAACCCTACGGTACACTCCAGTAATTTCTCCATCTGCCCTCAGGATTTGTTTTGCTTGGCAAAAAGTCTGAGGGTGAGGAATGCCAGGGAGCACAACAGCATGCAAGATACCAAGTTCAGAATAGAAAAATAAGCCAGTTACATGATCATGCATCATTTTATTTCAATTTTGCTTTATTTCAAAAATAATTAAGGGACACCATAAACAGCAGTAGATGGATCAGTTGGGTTTGCAGTTTGAGTCTCTCAAGACTAGATCTCTCGTGCCAGGTGCCATACAGGCACAGTCAAACAATTCTTGTCTTCAGAATGAATTTCTCATAAAGATTAAGGGCCCCAGTCTCACTCACTTAAGTCAGTATTAAAACTAAAGTAGATTAAAAGGAATGCAGATAAGGTAAAATGAGTGGGCTTCTAGACATGCCCTCCCTTCCCCAGAAGAACATTGGAAAAGATGCATCAAGCAAGAAGATATTTCCTTTCCCTTTTACTTGGGAAACCAAGGCAGGAGACAAAATCCCTAGTCCAAAGCTCTTAATGCTGTCTGTGGTAGCAGAAGGAAACTGTATTTCTCCATGGTCCTAGCTCAATACTCAAACAACTCACTGCCCACCTCTGTCCTCACCTGACCCAGCACAACCAGAAGCATCTAGGAAATATGGCTGGAATACTGTAGGAGGGGAGGGATTGAGCACTGGAGCCCCTGTGAGCTTATGAGCTGTTTGAGTCAGTTCTGGTCGTTGTAGTTTATTACTTCCTTAGTCTACCGAACCACTTCCAGCTCAGACAAGCAGTCAAAATCATGCTAAAGAATTTAAAAGCATTGAAAAAACACAAGATTGATTCCTTAGGAACACAGCAAGTGTCTGATCAGTTCAAGTCCTGCTTCAGACTGCAGTCAGGATTAGATGCTGTACTGAATTGTCCCCTCTGGGTATCACAAACTACAGGACTTTGGCACAGCATCCCCCAAAGAGAAGAGGGTCTTCTGTCTTGTGATGTTAATCATTGTTGGAGGGGTTTATTGAAGATGATACCCAAGGGTCTACCCGCTGGTCCAGTTCTCGGGTGGTGCTTCGGGCTTCAGCGGTCATTCTCCGAAATTTCTGCAGGTAGACAATGATGAATATAACCAAGATACCCTGGAGGAAGAGGAAGATGAAGAGAGAGAGCTGAGAGAGGAGAGCCAGGCTGCAGTACCATTGCTGGCATGTGGAGATGATCTCATCTTCTGTCAGGTAGGCGATGATCCGGCCCTGCAGGTGCTCTGGGGAGCTGCATCTCACATCCCTGTACAGGCTCCGGTTCTGCTGCCACTGGAGCCAGGAGCGCAAGTAGAGGATGTCACAGGTGCATTCCCAAGGGTTGCCCTGCAGGTAGACAACCTGGAGGCTCCTCAGGTTGTCAAAGAGCCCATTGGGAATAGAGGTGAGCCTGTTGGAACCGAGGTGGATGATTTCAGTTGAAGGACGGAAAGCAATGGGCAGGTTTTCTACAGTCAGGTTTTTCAATGAGCAGTCAGTAATGGTGGTGGTACACTTGCATGGCACAGGGCATATGGGCGTCACGAGTGGGAGGAAGCCAAGGAGGGACAAGAGAATTCCACCATTCATTTTCACCTGCAAACACTTCCCTGGTGAGATTGGATGAGGTGGAGACCAGACACCACACACTCTAGGACTGACACCACAGCTAAGGTCTTTTGTTGTTTTGTTCAGAGGATGAGTTTCTAAAATTGGGTGAATTTGGTGTCCTCCACCGGAGACATGAGAGCTCTGAAAAGAACAAAGTTAAAAGAGAACAAATTCTTGGTCTCTCACTATAGGAGAAAGAACTTTCATGGTCTTCCAGCCCTGGATTTGAGGGGGAATAGGAATACGTGGCTATTGGAAGGCTTAGCTGCAGCCCTAAAATACATTTTCACTAGTCCTCAGAAGCGTACAAGAGCTGCTTGTGTTTCCAGCTTTACTGGAGGTGCATTATCAGGGTAGCCAAGAAAATTTCTGTCAAGGAATCAAAAACTAGAATATGAAATTTATCATGCCTTATCATAGCTCTGGATTACATCTGTAAGCAAAGCTTCATTCATGCAAACTGCAAGAGGAGATTCGGAAATAAATTTACTGTTACCACGAGTAAAAAGTAGCCTTTCCAGCCTTGGAAAGGAGTGATAAACCATCTTTGACTGCAGAGAGGGTGCTGACCACTGAGAATAGAGACCAGTGGAGTTCTCCATGCTAGACACTGCTCCAGAAGGTGAATAATCACCTGTGCTGGGAGACATGGGTCAACGAGCTTTTTTTATGTTACAGTCTCATGCCACTGCTGAACAGGAGCTGCTGTAACTTCTCCAGGAGAACAACTACACATACCTGCAACAAGGCAGCATTTTTCTGTGCTTGACAAATTGTAACTGTCAAACAATTTAAAATAAGAAAAGAGTAGAAGGTAGCATTGTTGACTTACCAGAATTGTTCAATCCTTGCTTTCTTGCTGGCTTTACAAGAGACAGGTCTTGAGGCAGTCCAGCCAGTGCAAGAGTGTGTGCATAGCTGCGTTCCCGGATAATCCCCTTGCAGCTGGCTGGCAAGATAAGGGTCAGGCTCATCCCAGGGACACCTCCCACATAAGACCTTCCTGCAAGTCTGCTGCATGTCACCGGAAGCTGAGGCTTCATTGAGCAAGTCTTCCAAGAAACGGGAGCTGACACTTCTCACAAGAACACATTTGCTGGGAGAGATGCTGCCAGTACTGATAACTGTGATTCTGGGCCCACAGGCTCGGCCCAACAGGAATGTTACAAAGTCTCAGTGGCGTAGTAACTCAAAATGCCCTTCAGACTGGAAGGTGATGTTACTGGTTGGTACCATACTCCTTGAGCACTGTGACCTTTGGTTTCCTATCTCATCAGGAAAACTTGGCAGAGTGGTGACACCTAGCACTTTCTGAGTGCTGACCCTCAGGTTTCCCTTGAAGCAGTGACACATATCTACTACTTATTAGTGAAAGATCTGCTGATAGACATGGTCTTCCAGTCCATCCATCTTTCCAGAGAAAGATTCTTCAGACACTTGCTTCCTCTCATGATCGTTATAGGGGTAAAATACAATTCTTGGCATTTCACTGTCTACATCAAAATAAAACTAGTTGGATTCACAGGCAGTGCTCTGAGGAACAGCCCTTCAGGCAGCCAAGTGAGCCCACAGCGCTTGACAAGTGCATTTACTGGGAAAGACTGGCCACATGCTTCATTCAGAAGCTGCATTACACAAATACTTCAACAGTAAGTCCAAGGGTCAAAATTACACTCAGGCAGAACCACATCTTCTCATAGCCATCGCACCTTCACAGACATTTCTCTGCCATCAGCCTGACCAGGCATGCACTACGCTCCTTAGCCTAAGGCCACCAGAATCCCGTCGTGAAACCGTTGCCCCATTGAACTCAACTCACTTACATTGTACTGCAGACATCCTAGAGAACAGAAATGATGAATGCCCTGAATGTGTTAAGAGAATTAACACAGTAATTCTCATGTTAAGAGAATTGAGGGTGCTAAAAATGGCACAATGTGGCCCTAACCAAGGGAAATTTTTTATGCTCTAAAGAAAACAATTAAACTTTAAATTTCTACAAAATTGGAGCCGATAATTCCAGTTGTTTCACTGTGGTGGCCAGGCAGAGTGGAAAAGAGATCTTGGGCTAGCAAACTAACCCAGTTTTTCCTGCAGGGCCTGCTTTCCACTTGGGAGTAGCTCAACTACTGCAGGGTAAGTTTGTTCAACAGACTTACCTCGTCTCATGCATTTGGTGCTATGTTTATTCACAGGCAGGTGTTCAGGCCAGGTGTGGTGTGGAGCTGATCTAGAGCCAGACTCACTGTGGCTCTGCATGCACCACGGACTTGCTCCTGGCTACTTACAAACTGGATTTCCTGGGACTGGATCTCGCCTAGCTGACCATTGATGATTTGGACACCACTCCTAGGAAAAGCTTGAATATAAAAGAACCTTCAGGATCATCTTGCTAGCTTCTGGAATAAACAGGCCAGAAATCCCATGCAGGAAGCCTGCCTGAAACTGGCTCTGACTGAATTAGTTAAAAGAAGAAACAGGGTCAGTTTTGCTTTCTCCTGCCCATAATGTATAACCAATAATGCTCAAGGGGACTGAAAATTAAAAAGAAAGAGGTTGGATTTTTTAATATGTTTATTTCACTGATCAATTCAGGTAGTAAACATTAATAATAATAACAATAATCATTTAATAAAATGGATATGTTTAAAAGGTTTTGTTTTCTTTGTTCACAATGACAAAATGTTCAAACAGAAATTTACAAAAAAATATAATTATAATAACCCAACAGATGGACAGGAAACATAGAGCCTAGGAATGGAGCAGGGGGTGAGGAAGGTGCATGGCAGGAGCAAGCCAGCATTAAAGCACAGCGGAGTTTGTGAGGAAGAGCAGAGAATGCCATCGAAGAGCACGAGGAGTGGGAGCCCCTCCTTTGAGGGGAGGCATGCAAGGAGGCAGCAAGGACTGCACAGGCAGGACCAGCACAGCAGCGGCACAAAAGGAGCTCATGCCATGGATCCATCCTGTCAGGCACAGGGGCCAAGACGTACCAACAGCCCCAGCTGCAGCCTGGGATAGCTGCGGAGTGGGACACCATCCCTGCAGCCACTCACTCAGCAGGGCAAAGCTTGGCAGAGGCATGGGAATGTGCCAGGGGTGCAGGGATCGCATGCGAGGCTGTGCAGGGTTGCGTGAGGGGAGGTGTTAAATTACTTTCCTATCCACACTTCTCACTGCCGGAGCCACACGGCCATGCTCCCTGTGTTCAGAAGCCTCTCCTCCACTTACTGTGAGAATTGATGCCACAGTAAAACACACTCCTTAAATAAACAGATTCCACCTTCCAGGCCAGAATCTGAACCTCTGATGTCCTTCAAAATCAGTCTCTAATCCCTTTCCAAGCAGTCCCTAAATTCTGGCGCTCAGGGCAGGGAACCTCCTACACAGAGACATGATTTCAGTGGTACCACCACTCCTCTGCAGAAGCCATCTCTGGTGCCTCAGTCCTGAGTGGTTTTTCCTAAATGCAACTTGAACCATCTTTGCCAGCTGGTAGCCAAAGGCTTCACCTCTCTGTAGAGGACAGGCTTGTGACCCCCGACTTGATGTAGGAGGCACGTGCACTGAGCTGATGGAGACTTCCCCACGTGGAGGGATGGGCAGATCCACCCTCAGCAACCCTGTCTGCCTGTGACCAGTGTACCCTGTGCTTTCACCAACACATGGATGGCACCTCTGTGCACAGCCCAGCATGAAAGGTGTCAGCTGCTCTATGGCTATGATAAAGGGAAAAGATCTCCTTAATCTTCTAGGTATGAATCTGTTTGAAAGAGGAAAATCTCCAGGTGGACAGGGATCATTTGCAACAGAACATCCTTCTCACCAAGATTAGTGTAAGAAAAGAGGGGACAGGTACTTCAAGATGTTCTCTTTTATGCTAGCACAGACAAAGCTGAGAACTCAGATGTCCATCTTTTCGGAAAACCTGGAGGAAGCTCCTGTTTCAGGCTACTCCACTGCTCAAGTAAGCACATCATGCAAAGAAAGGTTATACTTCCTCTCAGGTGCCTTGGTGCTTTGTGTTACTGAAGTCAAGCTGAATCCTTCTGCTCTCCTAGGATGGCACTGCCACTTATGAGCCAAAATAGGGAAACATGAAAAAAAAACCTCTGAACATTGTTGAACACTGCTCTTGCCCAGCTTGCACAGTTCTGTCAAAGGGCTTCCATCCTTACTTTGATCTTCCACATGGTGCCAGGGTCTCTCCCCTGCCCTTACAGCCCATGCTCTGGCTAAGCAGAGGCTCTGTACAGTGAATAACTGGAACCAGCCAACCTACTCACCACCTGGACAAACCCTAACCAGGACTCTAAAGCCCCAGGGAGGAATCAGACAAATGCAGTGCCTAGTAACAGAATCTAGGGCCTGGCTATTCCTGGCCAACACAGTGCTTCCTACCCAGGGAGATCTACTGGGGAGAGCCAGAGATGGAGGAGCAGATACAAAAGGGGAAAGGGGACAGAGGAGTCAGCCAAGAAGCAGAAGGGCCCAGCCCATGGCTGCACTCCCTGGAGTCAGAGGGAAGAGCCAAGTGTCTCTCCCTCCAACAGCTCTGACTCCTGTGAGCGTGGCAGTGTTGCTGGTAAACCCTGCCCTGTCAGGCACATCAAACTCTGGGGCTCTGCTCTGGCTGGATTCAAGTTAAAAATACTTCAGGAAGAAGAACAGGACAGGAGCTGCTGCCCAAAGAGTGCTTTTATCTCTGCCCAGCAGACCCACCACTTCCCAGCACTAGAGCAGGAAGAGCGAAGGAATAAGGAGGGGGAAAAGGGCTGAGTGCCCAGGGGAAAGGCAGGGGAGCAAAAGCCAAGCCTGCTGGGCTGTGCTCAGCCCCACTCAATGACAGTCCTGCACCTGCCAGGGTGACCCAACACCTGCCCACACAGACTGCCTGCAGATCCTCAGATACAAGCCTACAAAAACTTCCCCTTCCCCCAGGAGAAGCTCGGAGCCAGCAATGTGCTTGTGGGACTGCAAAGCCTGGGGGTAGGGGACAGGTCTGCATTTGGGGTTGGATTTCAGCCCTGGGGTTTCCACCCCTTCCAAAGCAGTCTCGGCCAAGTGCTCTGGATGCCACAGTGCTTTTCAGAGCAGACACTGAAGACACACTGCAGCTGATGACCAGAGCTGAACCATGAAACACCCTCATCCAACTACTGCAGGGCCTTAGGGCTCCTCTACCAATGCCTCCAGCCTGCTGTGGGAGGAAACCATGGCAGGGAAGGTGCTCACTCCCATCACCTCCTTGCAGAAAATAGTCAACAACTCGACCTCTCTGCCAGAAAGATGTAACTGAGAACAGTTTTCTTCTAACTGGCCTCGAGGCACTCAGTCTATTGCTGTTCAGTGCAAACATCCTGGAGTTTTCTTGATAGGAAGAACAAAACCAACCAACTAAACAAAAAACCCATAAAAACCTGGACAGGGTACCAGGCAATCATCAGGACTCCTGAGCAGGTCAGTGCACAGAGAAACCCCCAGCCCCAGTTCTCTGGGCCAGCACTGTCCCCAGGCTGAGAAGCCCAAGCAGTGCAGGTCAAACTCACAGGAGGGTACAGCTGCCCTTACAATGCTTGTGCTGGCCCCAGACAAGGGCAACAGGGACAGGGGCACAGCACCTCAGTTGGGAGTAAACACTTACGTGCATTGACACAGATACTCTTAAGTTTGTACAACAGAGAAACCAGGACTTTAAATACCAGAGCATTCCCAAACAAGAGATTAGTACATAGGAAGGGGGGATTTTTTTCTTTTCTTATTTTTTTAGGATGCCTCAGAAACGTCCCAGGCTAGTTTCTTAAAAAAAAAAATAAAAAAAATTAAAGAATAATTATTAAAAAAGAAATACACATCAGTAAACTGTTAAGCGAACTGCCTCCTCCACAATCCAGCTGGTCAAAAAGCCAGCACTGCTGCTAATAAATTAGAGGGTGCGGGTGCAGCTCTTGCCCACAAGTCTCTATACAATAAGAAACGTTCACAGCTCTTGCCAGGTCTCAGATGGTCACTGGGGGATCCCCTCTGCCCTCCAGGTACCTGCCTCTCACTGATCCTGCATCTGCTGCTGCATCTTCTGCAGCATCTCTTGCATCCGCCGTAACTGCAGGAGACACAGAAGGGAGAGTCAGCAAGGGACCAGTGGATCCACACTGTGCAGCCCCTTGGAGCTGACAAAGGGATGCCTCTGGGAGTATTAACTCCTGCCTGAGCACAGATGCACATGTGTCTGGGGTGGAATGGGGTTATTCCTGGAGAGGAAGCCACAGCTTTCACACCCTGTCCTCCATCCCATGAGCCCACAGGGGTACACAGGAGTGGGAAGCCTCAGGACCGCCTCTATGGGGCAACCCTGGAGAAACTCCTGGGATTCCAGCTCCAACACCCAGAAGGCACAGGCAGAAATGGTACTCACCTCCTCATCCTTCATCTTAATCAGTTTCTCTGTCTCAGTGTCTGGTGTTGGGAGAGGCAGGATAGGAATGGGGCTTTCTATCCTGTTGTCCTGAGTCAGCTTGCTAGAGAGAAGGAGAGAGGGGGGAAGAGCAGTCACTCGTGGTTCAGGATGGCTGGCTTTGGTGTCACCACACAAAGACTGTCACTCCCCATGGCAGAGTCACCAGCAATGCAGCGTCACACACCCAAACAAGTGGAGGGGCCATGTAGAACAATCCAGTCCAAAGCTGTGGCATGCACTTGGATGAAGAATGAGACCTCCTGTTCAGGAGGTGGGAGGCATGAGACAGGCACAGCACAGCAGCGTTGCTCTGAGGGCTGGGGTGCCCATGACTGCAGGTAGGGGACACAGGAAGGTGATTTTCATTCAAAAGACAGGAGGTCTCAGTACGTGAGGAGGGAATGGTAGCAGCCAAAGAAGTCTGGGCTGAAATCGGAACTTCAAGATGCCACTTGCACATGTTGACCACTTGGAGTCACCACTGGCTCATTATTGAGACGATTCCAGCCTTGGAGCTTAGGGTCTCCTACCAAAACGACTCTCTAGAAATGGCCCTGGGCTGGTTTTATGAAACTTGTTCACTGGCAAGGAACTAATCATGGCGTGAGAAACGGTACCAAACTGAAGCCTTCCGTAGGCACAGCAACCACTTTTTCACTGTGCTCTTCTTTTAATAGACCACAGCCTACCTAAATAGCAGCTGTGACACTGCTCACCCAGCTCAAGCATTCAACATAGCTATTTTGTGACTCCATATACTCGCTGCTGAAAAAACCAGGCTTCTCTGCTATGCAAAAGTACTGGGATACACTGTGTGTCAGGAGAATGTGCCAACCTGCACGTCGGCACACATGCAGGACTGCTCCTTGCTGAAGCACACCCAGTCTGCTCTGCAACGTGGCAGCACAGAGCTACCCAGCCAGGGCTGGCAGGAAGTGAAGGGAATGGTTCGCAACAGAGGAGCCAAGACCTACTTAAACCCAAATTTTTTCACCAGTATATCAGTCATGGAAGGGAGAAGGAAAAATAAAGGTCTCAAATGAGAAACCTGTGAGTGTTCTCCTGTTTTCTGGTCATTCTGACTAAAACCACAGAGCATCAAATGCAAAACGAAGACAAGACAATGCAGAGAAGTCTTTGGAGATGTGTTGTCTTACTAATTGCCTGGGCCCTGTTGTCTGAGAAACAGCAGCATCCCAAGGGTCATGCTACTATTTAGACATAACTGCAGACCACAGAATGCATTTCTGTTCAGCAATGCACACAGCTATTGCTCACTAGAGAGATGGTTTATCCCGTTTTATTAGGCTGGATGTATTTCATCCACTGCTAGAAACAGCTCTTCAAAGGAATCTCCAGCCCTATTTCTCTATATCTGCACAGGGAATCCTCAGACAGCAATGTGGATCCTCAGAAGCATTCCCACCTTGGGTTCAGGTGAGGAACATGCTTGGATTTGCTATCTTAGTTCCCAGTGCCATTCCTGGAGGCTGCAGCCCAGCAAGTCCCCGGCAGATCCACAGCCTCCTGACCAATGAGCTGTTGTGAGAGCAACCCCAGCTCCACAGAGGGTGACAGACCCCTCCCACCAGAGGTGGGGACCCACCTGGTCATTTGCTGGATGCACTGAGCTCGATAGTTCTCGTAGTGGACATCGCAAGTGACGTCCTTCAGGTCGTGCATGTGCGTCCGGATCAGCATGTTCCGCAGCTTCACGAAGTCGCAGTGTGCCTGGTTTTCCACTGTGGAAGCAACAATGGGAGAGTGCTTGGATATCACATCTTCACATCTCACCTCTCCAGGGAGCCCCTTCTCAGCTCCTGGACACCCAGAATGGACTAAAACCCCACCCCAGGGCTCCTTCCTCATCATCCCCCACCACTGCCCTGGCGCAGGCCTCAGTGGTGCTCTGCACTTCTCAACACTGAGGCCAGGCTGCTGAAGGCACTGTGTTCCCAGCACTTCTTCTGTGTAAAAGGATTAATTAAGCACATACAGCAGAGCCCTGAGAGAGGATCCCAAGCACATGGGGTGTCACTGTTATAACCAGAGTGAGCACGGCTGGTGCTGGAGGTAAATTGCTGGTCTCATCAGAATTTAGGACTTATCAAAAGGCCCCTGTAGACAAAATCAGCCCCTGAGGGGCAAAGCCAAGAGCAGTCAATGGAGAGCTGAAAGAGCTGCTGCTGCCATGGGGAGCCTGGCTCCAGACAGTGCTGTGGGAAGCACTGTGCTGCTGTGATGATCTCCATTCGCCTCTCTGCAGGGCTGGGGAAAACCAGCTGTATCAGGTACAGGGGTTCACAAAGTTGATCCTACTGCCAAATGCCAGCATCCCGACAGACACAGCCCCCTCTGGAGCCATTAAAGGAGCAGAGTCAACAGCTGGGCAGCCCAAGCAGCCAGCACCAACCCATGAGTGCAAACACAAGCTTTTGGGATCTAAAGCTGCAAGGTCTTAAAGCAACAAACCAGCAAGGGCAAATCAGCAACAGCAGCAAAAGCCATTCCAGCATTATTCTGCCTAAGGGCTTTCTGAAATTTCTCCCTTTAGAAAGCAAGAAAGTTGGAGACAAACATTGTGCCTCAGCACAGCCTCCAGCCCCGCAATTCCAGCACTTACAAGAGCAGCAGCAGAGGAGGGAGTGCACAGGGGTTTATGATTGTTTGGCTGAGGGCAACAGCTTCTCCCCAGAAAATAAATGGGCAATGCCCAGCCTCCCCCACTTAATAGGAAGCCATGTCCTAGTGCACATTAAAGCTTAGGCATTCATCCATTCACACTAAACCTCTTTTCCTCACTCTGCAATGGGAGGGTTATCGATATACTCCCAGTAACACAGATCTCCTGAGGCAGTCCTGGTGCCTCAGTCTCTACCCTGCCTTGTCCCCTGCCATGTGCCAAAGGTGGCACAGACAGTCCCAGCTCTCCCCTGCCATCCCTGTTGGAAATGCCTGTCTGTCCTTGTGCCATCCCTGCCTGCCCCTCCTCCCAGTGCTCCCAGGCTCCATGCTTACCTTCCACAATGCCCCAGGGGTAGAGCCGTCCACGGACCCGCTGGCCTTTCGCCTCCACCACAGTGTTGCTGCCGATGACGGCAAAGGGAGCGCTCTCCTGGAACGAGAGGCACTGCTGAGCCCAGCTCAGTCCCCACTGCCCATGGGTCCCTTCTCCAGGGGCCAAGCTCAGGCACAGCAGAACAGCAGGTGAAAGATGCTGGTAGGAAAGGCACAGGGACATCCACATGTGACACAGAGAAGGGCACCACAATCCAGTTGCAGAGAAAAGCCTAAAGCACTGAGATCTACAGGCAGCCTAGCTCCCGGCCTGACCTCAGCTGTCCTGAGGGAAGCTCTGTCTCTGCAGGTGTCTGCAACCCTTCATGAAGGGGAAGCTCTACAAAGAAGCCAGAGCAAAGAGGCTGGGACACCAAGCAAGTGGTGCAATGTACACCAAGAGCAGGAATGTACAGGCTGTGCTCCTCTCTGCTCAGAAGGGAGTCAAAGCCCATTGCCCACCTCTGACAGCAGAACAAGGCCATACTGCATGCACACACAGGCTTGGGAGGTGGTGAGGACTGGGCTGCTGGGGCTTCCAGATAAGCCTGTATGATCATGTTGTGTCCCCCAAAGCAACTAATGTGTCACAGTGGTGCCTGATCACTCACAAATCTCTCCTCCTTGCTGATGGCATCACCCAGAAACAGGTGCTCAGAACTGCTGTACAACCCAGCTTTCATCTTAAACATACAGGCTGGGGCAGATGGAGGAAAGACTGACATTGCCTGGAGGGAGAGCAGAAGGGCCATGAGTTCATGCCACACTTGACTTCACGGCACCAGCACCAGCATCAGCACCTTCTCCAGCCCATCTATCATATGAGCTAAGGCTGTTCCCTGGGTAGCAGTAGCAAAGGCCTTTAGCACAAGCAGAGCAGCTCTGGCTCCTTCTGGACTGACCCACACACCCACGAGCCTGATTCCCCAGACCCTGCTGAGCAGTTTCCTTACCTTCAGCTCTCTGTCCTGCTGCTTGAACTCCTCATCTTCATCAGAGTCACACTCAGGAAACTGGTACACCTTAATACCAAATTTGTCGATTTCTTCCCGGATCTGTGTCCATGCAAGACAAAACCAAAAAGATGTAAAACTGAACAATGCAGAAATGCAGAAATGCTGGGTTTATTCTGTTTGTGCTACCATGGTTTGCTATAGCCTACAGATGGCAAAAGGATTTGATGTTTCTTCTACAGTCAGCCTCTCTGCTGACTTCCCTTCTCACAGCGGAGCACAGCTGCAGCTGTATGTGCAGATACTGTGTATGTGTGTATATATATATACACAAAATCACGCTGTACAGACACATAAATAAATATATGTCTATCTCCCCTCCCTCCTCAGCTCATCCCTGCCACTACTTCAGGTATAATTCTGTACAGAAAGAGCATCTCACCCTCTCTTTTAGCTTCCGGATCTCAGAGGGGATCAAGCAGTCAGCTTTGGCAATCAGGGGCACAATGTTGACCTTCTCATGCAGAGCCTTCATGAACTCAACATCCACAGGCCTCAGTCTGCAGCAGGGATGAGGGACACTGTTAGCAAAGACACACTGGGCAGCTTCCCCTCCAGCCTCTCTCACCCATCCAGCACAAAGGGAAAACGACAGCACTGTCACAAGAGCCTGCAGAAGCACTGGGACAGCCCTCAGCTAGGGCTGTATCTTCAGGAAAGCTATCTCCAATTTTAGCTGCTGAGTGTCTCATACAGACACTGGCTGGGTATTTGCTCCCTTGCAGGCCAAATACTGCTCAGGCCACAGCCTGGGGTCCCCCTCCAGCTGTCCCGTACCACAGGCAGCCAACACAGCCCCTTCAGCTGCTCCAGGCTAGGCTGACACATGAGCCAGCAAGGAGCAGGGACTGAAGGCAACCTAAAACTCCCTTTCCTACACATCAGTCCAGCTTAGCTAGATAGGAACATACAAGTCTGCATGGCATTATTTCTCCTGATTTTCAAATATGCTTTAAGGCCTGAGGGAAGATCTGCTCTGACTGTTCACAGGCAGTCTGTCCTGCCAGTGAGGGGAAGGGAGTGCTGTGATGCTTAGCAGAGGGAGAACATCCAGACAGCTCCTCTCCTGTGCCAACAGCCTGGCAGTGTGCAAGCTGCTACAGGGCAATCCTGGGGCACAAGGGTCTTTCCTCTGGACTGAGTCACCCCCCAGGCCTGGAGTGTGGGCTCTCACCCGTGCCCAAAGGGAGAGATGAAGTAGAGGCAGCAATGCACACGGTTGTCCTGGATGTTCTTCCGGTTCAGGCCACTCTCATCACGGAAATACTGCTCAAACTGCTGGTCAATGTAGTCAGTGATGGGCTTCCAGCTGGGAAGGGCAATTCAATGAAAAGAAAATCATCAGTAGTGTCTCCTGTCTCCTAATGACTGTGAGGCCAAGGACAAAATGGAAGGCAGCAGTGCCCTGCTCACCACTCAGTGTTGTTAACAGCATCACCAAAGCCTGGTGTGTCCACTATAGTCAGCTTCAGCTTGACACCCTTCTCCTCAATGTCCACCGTGTGCTTGATGATCTCCACTGTCTGGTTGATCCTCTCTTTGAACAGGAGCATGTGAGTTAAAGCCAGGCAGTAATTCTGGGGATCCCCACTGTACCCATGACAAGCCAGCTCCCTCTTATCACTGAACACAGGAAGTAACACAGGTTTCAAAAATCCCAGATCATGCTCTAAAGAGCCTCAAGAGGGTGGTACTGCAGGAGGCCAGCAGCAGGCACACATACTCCAAGATACACAAACCTCTGAAGTGCCTGTAGCCCAGCTGTTCTGAACATTTTGTCCAGCCACTGGGGAAGGGGAATCCCTAACATATTCCAGCATCCAAGAACAAAAGACAAATCTCAATATCTCATCCCAAAGGGCTAGTGCTGCTCTGCAGACTCATCTTCCCTTCAAAGGACAGAAGAGCCCTACAGCCAAACCCTTTTTGCTCTATTCTAGTGCCTTAGCAGACACAAAGGACAGCAGAGCCACAAACAAGAGGGCTGGGATCCAGCCAAGCTTGTAGCTGCTGCCGAAGCAAGGAACGAAAGTGCTAGTCTGTAGGACAGCCCCATTCACCCCACTTTGCCCCCAACTTACCCTCTGCATTGAGAAGCTTTCTGTCTTTGTAGAGGTCTGTCAGGAACAGGCTATTCACCAGTGTGGATTTGCCCAGACCCGACTCTCCTAAATGACAGAGCGCAAAGGGGAGGAGGAAAAAGCAAGCAACATGACCCACTAATTGACTTACAAATGAAACTGTGAACAAGGCTTTGAATCCTGAGCTGGAGGAAGCAAGACAGATGAGCTGTCAGGAGTTGTATATTGGCACTACATTCTTCCAACAGTGGAACAACTTTTCCTGCAAGATGTCTCAATCCTTGTACAAATGTGATCTCCCAGCTCCTCCAATCTCCCTCTCCTTCCTTTCCCTCGGTCCCTGTTTGGCCCTGCCTTCACCCAGAGCAGTCAGTGTTGGAGAAAAAGCTTGCTCAAGTGGGTTATGAGGGGTCAGGAGGGGCCCATTCCTCCTGGGTGAACTGCCACAGGCTGGGGAGCAAAGCAAGGCCTGTGACAAGGACCAGAACAGAGTGAGGGGAGGGTCCAGGTGCTACGGGAGCAGCTAAGGGATGTGAGGAGAGCTGGTTCCCTCCACATACCCACCGTGTGGCCCAGCCACCTCCATCCATGGGCAGTCTCACCTGCAACCATCAGGGTGAAGTCGAAACCCTTCTTCACAGATTTCCGGTGGACCTGGTTTGGCAGAGTGGCAAAGCCCACGTACTGCTTCTCATGGTCCTGCGGGGCAGAGGTGGATGGCAGCAGGTCAGAGTGTGCCACCCCTCCTTGAGAGGCTGTGCTTGAGCCTCACACGGTGACAAGGAGTGGGACTCAAAAAGCCCCTGGGGCAGAGCCAAGGGCTGGAGGAGAGGCCGGTCCCTGCCCTGGCAGCAGTGCAGGGCAAGGCACACACCTCCTCTGGGCTTAGGGACTTGGCCCTGCCCACAGGTGGGCACAAAGGGACATGTCCCAGCCACAGTCCTGCTTGGCTACTCTCTGGGCAGCTTCCCAGCACAGAGAGCACAAGGGAAAAGGCACATCCTGCCATTCCCACCAGAGAGCACATCCAGGGCTGCTGCTGCTGACAGACAGCCTTCCTAACTCTGCTTCACTTGCACGGTCACAGGCTCCCTTCACAGCAGGGTCACCAAATGCCACCTCTCCCCAGGTCATTTCCACATCCTTCCCACCAGAGGCATGTGTGCTACATGTTTCAGAGCTCTGTAATTAGCACGCTGGGGCTTTCACTGTCCTGAGCCATATTTAGAGGAAGGTACCCTGGCTCAGCTTCTGCTTGACCTGAGAGGGGATTATTTCTTGCTGTGTCACAGCCACTCCTGGCTGAATAAGAGGAAATCCTGAGTAATCTCTTGTGTTATTTCTGAAGAGATCAAAGTTCAAGGAGCATGGGAAGTGGAAGGATGTGGAAATATTGATAATAGAACTAAGATTATTTTGGTGAGGGTATTACATTTAGTNCCCCCCCCCCCCCCCCAGCCCCTTGTCACTGAGTGCTCTCTCACAGCACAAATTCCACAGGCACCCCACAAGCATGGCACATGCTCTGTACTAGCACACTAAGCCATTCACAAACGCCAGAGCTAGACATGATAGACTCTGCATTTCAACATCACTGAATACAATCATACCACTGGGATTCATACCACAGACACATCCACAGAGCCAGGAGCTCCTCCAAACTGGCCCTAGCTCCTATTCCATGGATGCCTTCAAGCACATGGCTGTCCTCAGCTATTCTCCAAGCACAGCAGGGAATGCGTCCGTTCCTACAGTTAACTAGCCTCCTTCCTGGGCCACACACTCAAAGAAATAAAAAATATGATCCAGGGTGTCGAGCTTACAGCAATGCTGACTTGCACCTACTTCCGCTCTGCAGGTGGACACCATCACTCCCAAGCAGCCCTCTACAGCTGCATGTCCACCTGTGTGAGAATCCCTAGGCATCTTCAGTCTGACAGACTGCAAAGTTCTACTGGGGACACTGACCAGGGAAGATAGAGAGTCTCCTCCTCCCAATTTATGACTGCTCTGGAGCTGCCCACTGAGATGGAACAGATGTGTCTGATGGCCATTGTGGCCCAAGGACTCTGTCCTTTAGCATTGTCACTGCCTTCCAGCAATTGAAGTTTGGTTTGGGTCTGAAACTTGGCCATTTTAGCCCTGAGTGACTGTGGGTTCTGATCTCCCTCATCTCCCGTAGCTGAAGCAATGTTGTTTCACCACCTCACAGTCCAGAAAGGCAGGAAGGGACAGAGAAAATTAAATTAGAGACAAGGGGAGAATTAGAGAGTGCCTAAAGTGCTCCACTGGCAGCTGTAACGACTGATCTAAAAGGCAGTGACATCCCGAGCAGCAGTGCAGCGAGCGGCAGCGAGACCTCCGGGTGATGAGTGATGGCAGCTCTGACAAGCTGCATGTAGCAAGGCAATGCCTGCCTGGGAGACACCACAAGCTGCCACCCAAAGGGCCCAGTAAAGGGCAAACGAGGTGTGCAAAGCAGAGTGAGAAACGTGATAATGGCAAGGTCACAAAAAACAGGAAGAAAAGACTGCTTCCAGCCTCTGTCTCTCAGTACCAGAGCTGTCTCACAGCTGCTTCACTTCCTGGTAAAACACATCCATGAGCACAGCCAAAGTAGACACGTAACAGCCAACACCTCACAGTAAAAGGTCCAGTGTTTCCCAGCAGGAGCCACCAATATACAACATACTTCCCTTTTGTGGTTCTCCTGCCCTGATCTTTACTAGACATTGGAAAGACAACGATCACCCGCTCTCTCCAGTGACTTGACGTGTGAAATAGTACTGGCAATGTGCTAGTGAAACCATAGCTGAGACTTGGGGTGTGTTTCTCTTGTTTTGCTTGGTTTTTAACCTAGATGACTAAGGGCTGACAATGGAGACACTGGGGAGCTGTGCCCTGGTGCAACTCCACTTACTTCTGCCAGGTGTAACTGGCTGAACCTGATCTCTCATTTCTGTTCAGCCCAACCAAGAGAGCGTGGATTTGCTGTACCTCTGGTTGCCTCCCCATAGCTCCGTAGAATCACGATATTCAAAATGAGCAAATCCCAGCTGGTGCAGGACACTGCCCTTTACCCATGACACATGCGGTCATTTCCTTTACAGAAAGGAAGGTCAGTGCTGAGTGCAATACTAACAGAAGAGCTTCCCTCACTATGGGAGGCAGCCAGCACTGCGAGGGGAAAAAGCCCTGTCCGCAGCCATGTCTCCCTCTGACCAGCCATGGTCACACACATTGCAGAGCCCTGTCAAGGGTGAAGGCAAGAGATGCAAGGCAAATTGTCAGTAGGGATCCTCTTCTTACAACAGCCCTCTCTCTGAAACAGCAGCGTGGTCTCTGCACCAGCCTTGACTTGTGGTTCTTCACCTTCGCTTTGAGACACTCAGTGTGTGCTCCTATCCCAGTCATATTCAGGTACTGACAGGCACATATCACCACCTCTGCCAGCATAGCAACATCAACATGGCACTTAAGGAGCCCAAATAGCCTCCTGAGCCTGGTGTGTGCCTTGCTCAAAGCTCTACACCACTCACCACCTCCAGGTTCTATCTGCAGAGCCACCATGCATGGGGTAGAGAGGCCTGGGAGGGCTACTGACAGAGACAGGGGGCTTTCTGGGTTATGAAAAGCTAAAATCCATTAATTAGATGAGAGGCTTGGATGAAAGGAGTTCCTAAATGCATCACAGCCCCCTCCCCACGCTCTTGACCCTCACAAGCCAGGTCCCATCAAGCTGACAAAAGCAGGACAGCTGGTTCCTGCACTGCGCTTCCCTTACCAGCTCCAGCTGTCAGGAAAGGGCCTCAGCCAGCCAAGCCAGCGGCACTCTGGCACAAGAAGTTTCTCTCCCACTGCCTGCTCCATGCTGCTGCCTTTGTTCCCGCCACCATGTGCCTGGGACCATGCCCCACACACCACCACAGAGGCCACCAAGAGCTGTGGCCAATCTTTGGGACCCTGTCACATACCAAAGCACCCCAGGCCAAGCAAAATACACCCGTATTCTCCTTTGGTAAACGCTTGCTGGTTCACCAGACATTACAGCAACATGTCACATCCTCACATCCTCTAATACCCAGCCGAGGTGGCCAGGGCTCCTCACGCAGCCAGTGCTCTCCTTGGGAGTTCAAGCCAAGCAACAAAGTCCTGGGTGGGCTCAAGCCCTGTTCCTGTTGGGGGGCATAGAAACATTCAGGATGTGTTGCACAGAGGAAAAGCTATCCTGGTACTGAGGTGTTCACAGGGCTGTCTGTATCTCCAAGGCAAAGTACAGCCTCCATCACTCCTGTCCTTCCCAATTCTCTCCTCACATCTCTAGTGGATGTGCTGCTTAAACCAACCCAGATCTCACGTGACTTCACCATTCAGCCTGGGGATAAAAGGGGCCTTGCTGGGTATAATCAAAAGGGCTAAAATTAAACATCATGGGACCACAACAAATTTGAAGAGTAATCCCGATCAAGGTCTAGAGCAAGCCCCGGAAATGATGGAGCTGTGCTAGGACCCTGGCGCTTCTGCCTCTTCAGGGGGAAGGGGCCCTCTCGGTGTCCCAGCCTTCAGCACAAGCCATCCAGCTCCCTCCCAGGCAGCCCTTCCTCCAGCCTTTCCCCTCCGGCCAGGCACGGCCGCCACATCCTCGTCTGCACGAACCAGCACAGCCCAGCCCTGGAGGAGAGGCAGACCCTTTGCTTCCTTTCACTGCAGAAAGCTGCATAAATTCATAACACAAACAGCCCCCGAGGCATCTGCCACGGACATCTGCTCCTCGGGCCTGGGGCTGAGCACGGGAGTATCGGCAAAACCACTCGCCCACCAGCATTTGCTGAAGAGAACGAAAGCGGCGAGCAAAGCGCGGCATTAACACAGCGTTAATTAACACAAATCGGACTGCGTGTGGGCATGCATAGCGCTGACTCCAACCCTGAGCCCCCCCATGCACGCACACGCCACTCAGGCGGGGAATCACTGCATCGAATAACCGCACAAAAGCGTCGCGCGTCTCGCAGCTGCCCACCGCGCCCCTCGGCCCCGCGCCCGCGGCGGCTGCTCCCCTCCTTTCCGTGCCCGCCGTCCCTCCCTTACCGGCGTCTTTCCGCTCCTCTGCTCCTCAGAGGTCTCATCTTGTGCTGCGCGCGTCTTCTCGGGCACCATCCTCCCCCCTCCTGTCCCCGCTGCTCCCCGGCTCGCGCAGTGCTATAAATACATCCCTGTACCTTCAGCTTGCCTGGGTGGCTTCGCTGTGCCTGCGTCCGGGGAGACAGCAGCCGCTCCACTAACCGCTCCTGAATAATGATCGAATCCATAACCGCGGCTGGCAGGACGGACGGACAGCCACCGCGGGCCAAGGGAAAAAACCCCAACCCATGTGTTCCCTCCCAGCCTTCGCTAAATCCATGCGGCAGCCCCCCCGCCTACGCGTGCACACACACGCAGGGCTGGCTCGGCTCGCCTCGGTGCCGAGGCGAGGCGAGGAAAGGCGAGGAGGCTCCCAGGCAGCTGCCCGGGATTTCCTGCCTCCGCCTGTGCCGCGGGAGGAGCCTGCCGGCGAGGACAGGACAAAGGCCACCGCGGCCGCAAGCCAGAGGCGATGTCTCTCGCCCCGCCAGTGTCCCGCGGAGAGGCTGCGCACGTACCGGATGCTGTCCCTGCCATCGGTCTGACTCCGCGTGACAGATGGGCCTATTCAGCTGGAGGATTTCTTACATACCCTGCCTGACGCAGACGAGACAAAGGTTTGCTGGAGGAAGCCTGCTCTCAGCAAAAATGTGCTGCTTCTGGCTGTGTGGGTGAAGGTCTCAAGGGTCCACAAAGCCCCCGAAAAAGCAGGGTTCAAATATAACCCCCAGATTGCAGTCCTGGTTGACATGGATCTATCCCCACGTGGTGCAGGCTGATCTCTTGTCTAGTCCAGGCTCTATTGCAGCCTCATCTCTGAGTCCAATTGGAATAGCAGCAGATAGATTCCGGATCTTACAGCAACCATTCAAACTCTGAAGATGTTTCAGAATAAGGAAGTATCTGTGTTCATTAAGTGAATGTGTTCAAGTGTGTTCATTAAGCAGATGAACCCAACCCAACAACAGCCCAGCACACAAAAAAAGTAATTCAAATCTCAAGTCTGGGTTCTGAACCCTTCTATAAAATATATATTTTATAATTCCACCTTTTCTGTGCAGCTATAGAAACTGAACAGGAATTTATATAAAACAGACAAGAGCTCCTAATTTCCTATAATCACACCACTCTGGAAACCAGGGGGTTAATACCACAGCATGTATAATGAAGTGACAGGAGATGACAGCACTGGTGGTGCTGGAGGAACCTGTCCCTTGCCCCACAGGTTCTTGACCAGCTTTCTGCTCACCAACAGGAAGGCTTCAGCCATACTCCTGCCTCGGTCTCAGCCAGAGCTCCTGCTGCTTCTCTGGGATCTGCAAGGCTCCACAAGGATTCCACAGAGCGCCAGACCAGCAAGGCCTGCCCTGGTCACCTTTGGCCACAACCCAGGGCCTCCACCACATACCCTAAGTCTGGCTGACACCAGGTTCTGTTACAAGGTACTGAGTCACTATAAGGTCCAGTGGCCTGAAGTCTGGGAGCATCTGTGAGTGTGCAAAGGAAAGAAGAGGGGAAGAATCCCCAATATTTTACCTACACTACCATCCTGCAAGCTGATGGAGGGTGATGTCAGAAGTCACGGGCACAATGTCCTAAAGGCTGATAAAAATAAATAGAGAACTGGGAAACACTCCCAGAGCAGGAAAACTCCTGTCATACAACAGCTGTCATACCACACGCATGAAACCCTTCTCCAAACCACCCTGCTCCCCCAGCAGCATCCTTAATTACACCCACCGATAATTTGTTCCCAGTTATATTATTACTGTGTGTAGCAGTCAAGCAGAAGGCCTGGGCTGAGATCCAGGTGTGGCAGGAATTGCCACTGCTCAGAACATGTCCCTGTTTGGTGGCTCTGCCCTCACTCTGCAGCATTGCTCCATTCCCCAGGTAGCTGACAGCCCTGCATTGGTCTCTCAGCTCAGTGGTAGGTCAGGCCATGCTTATGACACGTCTTCTTCCTCCTAGATTCACATAATCCTTGCTTTCCAGGACTGGGGGCTCTCCCACCAGGGTCTGCAATTGGCATGTGACTGAGGAGCAGTGACAGCACCGTGCTGCCTGCACTGGACAGCAAGAGCAATGGCTTGTGGTACACCCAAGGTGCATCCAAACCTTCTTAAGACAACAGAAGGTTTTACCAGTCCTTCTACACCATAAACCACAATAGCTGCAAACAAACCCTCTCCAACTCCCATGAATTCTCATGGCTTGGAAAACCCTTGTCTGAGGGCCACAGGCCACACGGCCACCAACCACAAGCATCTTCCAAAGAAACATGGAGACATGCTGTGTCCCCACGAGCCCACTGCACCAAATCAAAACATTCTTTTGGGCTGGGATCACAGATGAAGTCAACAATGATTCAGTTGCGACAAAACCACAGTGTTGTTCATGGCCCCAGGAGCTGTGCTGACAGTGCAGAGAGGAACAAGGAACTACTGTCTCCCGAGTGCCTTGAGCTCTTACACATCACACATGCTCCCAGGACTGGTAGTCAGGAAGGAATTCCAGTCAGAAGGCCGTGCTTGACAACTCAGAGAGCAGATTAGGAAAAGAAACAGAAGAGTAGGTCTTAGCTATAGAGATCATCCTAAGACTGAGTGGCCAATGCTATGGCTTCCAAAATGCAGAAGGATGGTCAACTGGTCTCAGCCTCTCCTATCCCTCCTAGAGATGCTCATGTGGCATCCTCAGAGTCACCAAACCATAAATGACAGACTCGTTTGTGTCCCTCAGATGTGCTGCATGACACACCCAGAGCTGTTGGCTCAGGCTGATCTGTGTCCAAACTTCCCAAAGACAGCCAAGCCAATCTTGTTTTGCCACTGTCCTTTCTGATCACAATTCTCCTCCCACACAGCCCTTAGAAAAGCCCAGTGTAAATCCCACCCTGCTCCTCCAACAAGAAACCTGATGTACACCATCCTTAAAAAAGAAAAACAAAAGATATCTCATGCAGTGTGCAGCAGAGTTCAGCAGGGGAAAAGTTGGCATTTCTAAGATCTAGAGCAAACCTAGAGTGTTTTCTTCCACTGGCATCTCTAAGCTCCTCTCCTGGCAGGTGCTCACAGCAGCAGCTCAGGGGTCAAACTGGCTGCAGGATCCAGGCTTCTGAGTGTCAGAGCAGACAACCCCAACCTGCAAAACAGCAACACAGGCTTGGGGTGCACCAAGTGCTTCCACCAACCTTCCCACCTCACAGACCAGCTCTTTGTCAAACTGTGACAGCAGAGAAGTCCTCCACCTGCAGGGGAGCTGTTTTGTGGCAGAGATGCTGTGGATTAGGGACGGCAGTGCTCAGGCTCAATCCTTGGTGAGCAACCAGGAGCATGTAATGGAAGGAAAAATCTTTACCCTGATCCAGACAGATGCTCTTGAGCAGCACAAAGCCAGGCAACAGGATCCCACCAGGGATGCACCCAGCCAGCCTGGCCTGCATGGAAGAGTGGTGAAACTGCATATCCATGGCTTGGCAGGGTCAGCACAGTCACGTAATAACAGCATTTATGTTTCTTCCTCTGAAGCAACTAAGCTATTTTCAGAATTCCCCACAGAAGGGAAATTTTCTTCTTGGCTGTTTTCTAGGACGAAGGGAAGGGCAGTTCCAGAGAAGATGTTTGCTCAAGCTGAATAGGAGCAGCAGCAGGCAGCAAACCCATTCCCAGCTTGGACCAGGGCAATGGAGGCTGAGGAGAAGTCGATATCCTCCATGCAGGTGCATAGCTGGGAACCTCCAAGGCTCAGTTACCACCTTCTTCTCCTGCTGCCTCCTCTCCCACTCTAAGCAACATCGGTGCTGACTTCAGACAGATGAGTCTCACGGGTATCGCAAGGTCTGAACTCTGCTGCTCCATCACCAGCAGAGCTGCACACTCACCCTGAGGCTCCTGCTGACCTGATCCAAGGGAAAAATCTTTGCTGATCTAAACTCTGATGAATAATTTAACCTCAGACTTGCAAGCAAGGCTCCATGTAAGTGGCTTCTGGGAGCATCAGAACCCTGACACTTTAGCCAGGCTTCATCCTGTGATGCACAGCAAAAAGCAAGATTCCAGACAAGAAATGCAGAAATCCCAAAGCACAGGATTAATCCCCTGTATGTTCAGTGCCACAAGCACAATCTGCACAGCAGCCAGATCTCATCTTTTCTTTTACCTATCCCACAGGTCAAACTTCTAATTTCCGCTCAAGGATCACTGCTGCTTTGTCACATAATCCCTCCAGAAATGTATCGAATTCTATTTCAAAGGTATTTATGCTCCCTGCTTCCACTTGAAGTGCCTCGTGCTTCCCAAGAAGCCCTGTGTGACTCATGCCATGCCTCCTCTTCGAGCTCTTAAAAAGGAGTGACGACCGTAATTTGCCTCCTGCTTGTTTAAACTCGTGACTTGCTCTGGAGCGAGTTCACAGAGCTTCTCACACCCAGCTCCTCATTTAGGATAATCTGCACGATATAACAAACTGGGCAGACGTGGAGCTGACTGGATGTCTTCCAGCCGCCCCTCGCTGCCCGCTCCTCTCCACGGAGGAGCCCCGGTGCGGTACCGGAGCGTTCCGCGGGAGGGAGAAGCCGGCCCGCGCAAGGGCCATGTCCGAGCGGGGAGCGCCCAGGCGGCTTCCCCGGCCAGGGCCACGGAAATCAACGTACAGGTCAAACCTGCCGCCCTCGCTGCTTCCTCCGATTGCGAACACATCCCTTAGCACAGGACAGAGGCTTCCAAATTTAGCCTGTTAAGACAGAAGGAGAAACCAGGTGGTGCAGGAAAGTCTGCAGCAGTCTCGGCACTACTGCTGCTCATCTCTTCCTCCGATTCATCCTCCAGCTCTGCAGCACAAATCAGGTTTAAATAGATGCTCGGCCTCTCATCTGAAAGCTGGGAAAACCAGGGAGAGGCAGAGCAGAGCCCTGCCAGCCCTGGGAAGCCAGGAACAACGTTTGGGAAACAAACAGGTACACATTCCTCTGGGGCACAGGAACTGGCTGGGCCGAGAGTGGTTTGGTGGAAGAGGATGGAAAATAATGGCGATTTATTCTCTGCGGTGGAAAGCCACTGCTTCTTCCAGCTCTGAGGTTCTTCATCCAAATGACAAGAAAATCAGTTTTGGAAGTTCTTGACATACATGTTAACATACATGAACAGGAAAAGGTTGGGGACAAGATCCTACAGAAGGTGCAGTTTAAGTTACAGGTAGTGGTCCCAATCCTGCGATCCTTACTCACCGAGTAGTCCCTTTGAAATAGAGACGACTGCTCACGTGAGTGAGGGATGCAGGATCGGGCCTGTCTACCAAAGAGGCTGAATCCTGAACCAGAGAGGACATCATGGCCTCTGACCATTGTGAGACACCTACACCTGGTCCAGCAGGAACTAATCCAAGGGCATCACAGAGAAAGACAGTCCAGGCTGAGCACCACACCTGCAAACAGCACACTGAGCACAAATCATGGAGAGCAAAGCAGTGGACAACAAAGATGCTCCACTCAAGCAGAAATTCTCCTGATTCATTCCCAGTTCACCCATCTCATGGATGCTTCACAGTCTGCAAGGAGATCTTAATCCCGCTGTCCTCCCAGCAGGCTCCTGAAAACTTTATTGGGAGAATGAAAGCCAACTGTCTCGGGAGAACTCCCAGCCTCTGTCTTCCAACTACAATAAACATAACTTGAGGAGTAGCTGATGCCCACAAGAGAGGAGAATAAGCCCACCTAGCTCACCAAATAATTTTAAATTCCATTAATTAAGAGGGGAAAGGCAGCTCTCTAAAGCAACTTTCAGTTCTGGGAGACACCCAAGGAGAGAAAAGCTGGCCTCAGACTGTGTGAACAATCACCCAGAAAAATTCTGCAGAACAAGGAAGCAGAGGCACCTTCTCCTACCTAGGGGGTCTCCTGCAGGTCTCCCACCAAGGACTCAGATGCCCAGGCTCCGCCACACACCCTCCATCCCTGCTGTTAGCCACCTCTGCACAATCAGTAACATGCAGCAGAGTCCTTGGGCACCTTGAGACAGCAGAGGCACACAGGGACCTTCACCCTCCTTCCCACCCTCATCCCTGGGCTTGCAGCCCCAGCCCACTTGACCAAGATGAGCCTGCTGAGAGGGAGCCATACACTCACCCTCCTCCCTTTGCACCCGAACAGCTCTGCCTGTGCTCCACCTCCACCTCCACACAACACAGGCTGTGAAGTGCCGTCCCTCGGAGCCTAGCACAGGCCAGTGTTCCCAGCAAAAGCAGCTGGGTGCCTTCCAGTCTCCCCCAGCTCACTGTGATGTGTGCTGGACCATCTGCTATCCCAGAGGAGACCCCCAGGAGCCCATTTCCCAGCTCCTCCATAAAAACAGTGTGCAAACGTCACTGACCACATCAGTCTGCCCAGGGCTGGGCCCTGTGTCGGGACTAACATCTGTCTTTGCAGATGGATAATTAGATTCCCTTTCCATTTCCTTTCCCCTCCTGATGGTTTCTCTGGCTAGCAGTTCCCCCGCAGCCCTGCACAATCCAGCAGCATTAGTCAGAGGGAAATTCTGCTCCCTTCCTCCCCAGGATGTTGTTCTTGGTTCAATATGAACAGTAGAATGGACTGCATAATGATTTGAGTGCTTCATTGCAGTAGCATTTGTCCTTTTCAGCCTGGCAAACACAGGCTTCCCTCCAATAGCTGCACCCTGCCCCTTTTCCCCAGGTGACACAGAAATCAGTGTGAATTCAATGAGTGTGATGTTGTTGGCAATTGGAAGCAATTAGCTAATCAGCAGGAATACGCAACCAGCTGGACTGGGGCTGCAGCACACCTCCATTTATGAGCAGTGGTGCCAAACACTCCTTTTGGGCAGGGCCTAAAGAAGCGTACCTGATTCTCAGCCATGGTGTGAGATGCTCTCAGAAAAAGATCATAACACCCTCCTGCAGGAAACCTGAGGAAGAGATGGAGCAATGATGAAATTGGGGTAATTTAACACAAAGCTGTATCTCAGAGCTCCCAGAGAAGGAGAGGATTGTGTGCCCAGAAGAAGTATCCAAAGAGATCCTCACTGAGCATACAAGACTGTCTGTCCTCCCCTGCCACTAAGAAGTAGCTTTCTGGGAAGCAGTACTGATACCTGAAGCCCTGATGGTTGCACAAGCATCCCCAGGACCTGCAGAGATGCACAGACACATCAGTTCCACCTGACAGAGAGGACTTTTCCTGCTGGGATCCACAACTTTCCCACAGTTTCCCCCTCACAGGAGATGTACAGACTGAAGCTTTCAGAGACAATCTGTCAATTCTATCCTCTTGTAACCTGTGACATCCTGTGTTCTCCATGGGCAATGTCCTGAATCCATGCAGAGCACGAAGCTTACAGCCCTTCAGTACAAATCATTGAGACCTCCAACAGCTCCACATCACTGCCTGGGCTTGGTAGCTTCTATTCTGCACCTGCCTGCAAAATCCAAACTGCTGCCTGCTTCATGCAAGGGGCTTTGAAATGTCTTCCAGAAGATTCCAGGAGCTTGCAGCTGACTCTCTCCCCTGTGAGAGAGAGTCTCACAAGAGAGCCCACCAAGAGCTGGATGGAGCGTCACCCAGCTGTGCCAGGCTCTCAGGCCACGAGGCTGAGACACTGCAGCCGTCCAACAGCCAGCACCTCTTGCACCATTTGCAGCCTGGCCGGGCTTCCCAGGGCCTGGCACGCACGGTGCCCACGGCGGATCACGGCGGCAGCGAGGCACGGTGTTCCCAAAGGGCATCACAGCCCAGGCCGCCCAAGAAGGTCCCCAGCACAGGTGTGTTGTGGGCCACTGGCACAGCTGTGGGACCACCCAGGCAGATACAGAGACTGGCAGTTTGCTGCATGAACGAAGAAGAAAAGGTGAGGGCAGCAAGGCAGCTGGGGACCAGGATTGTTCCCCGCTTGCCTGTGGTTCTGCAGCCATCCAGCATTCACAATGGCTCCTTGTACCCTGCCACTGCAGAGGCCGTGCCTGGGGGGCAGCTGTCAGAATAATCCTAAATGGAATCAAGAAATGCTTTCCAACACCTTTCTCTCCCCTTCTCCATCACCTACTTGCTCCAGCAAACACCAAGCCTGGTTACACCTTTGCTGCACAACTCACCACTTTCCTGTGCCCTGCAGTGAGACTAGATATTCACATTTTATGTGATGATGGGAGAAAACTTCAAGTCACTGAACATCTAAATCAAACTGTGCTGTCAAAGGGAATTTAAATGAAGTTTCTTCCAAGCATAAGAGTAATAGTAACTGCTGAGTGTTGCTTCTCCTTGTCAGGGAGACGTTGACCAGTATGGCAAAAGTAAGACTAGTTAGTCTGAGTTTGTAGTGAAACAGAGCAAAGAATCTTAAATGAAGAAGTATCTGGTTCAGAGTCTCAGCAAGGATTGTGTCAGATACTAGAGGGCTCCCCATGTGCTTCCATAATACAGGTGTGAATTGCAAGGTCTGGAACCCACACTAAGGATAACCACACAGATCATTTACCAAGACTGGTGGACACTGACAGGTCCCAGTGGCTCTGCAGTACCCAGATGAACACCCTGCCTGAGGCTGCTGTAGGACACAGCAGTTTGCCAGGCTGGGGGTTCAGCTCAGCAATCTTAGTGCTCTTGTGACAGAGGGGCAGTAACAGGCACCCCAGCACAAAGCCAGGAGCCCAGCACAGCCCACCAGCACAGCAGCTTCGTCTGCTTCACTCCCGCCCCAGACTTCATTAGCAGTTTTGCAGCAGTGAGAGATTCCTACTAACCGCTGAGATGGAGCCATCTGTTTCCATTTATGCACTGGCTCACAGGAGCAGCTACACAGCAAAGCACTCTAGAGAGGGTTTGCTCTCCTGAGCACACAGGAGGTGAACAGCCAGCCAGTTGGGACAGAGGCTGAATTCACCATCCTCAGTGACCTAATACCTCCCTTCTGCAAAATGAACACCTGGGAGGCATTGCAGCCCTCCCCCTTTGACTTTGTGACCAAGCTCCTTCCTAAATCCACCTACAGGTCACTTCCCTGAAGGCACAGGGGACTTGCTCCCAAGCACAACTACACCAAATTACTCCTCTGCGTGGCACCACAGCAGAGGAGGGGTTGATGAAGCTGTTCCCACATCTCTTGGCCTGCCTTCTCAAAGTCAAAAGGAATCTGCCATTGATAAGCCAGGATCCCTAAATTAACATCTACCAGACTTTGTTTTTTTCTGTATCAGGGTCCTGCAGAAATCATGTTATGCAAAGAAATCTTTACCCAGACACCTTTTCCATGCATTCATTTTTATGTACACGCTGCTTGGGCCAACCATGTACCCAGCTGCCCCACAAAAGAGCAAAATGTGCTAGTGGTGCCTGTGCAGCACAAAAGAACAGAGGGGAGATGAAAATGGCAGCTGGTACCATGGGAGAGTCTAGGCAGCTTCCAAAAAAGGTAGCAGGAGGAAAGGGATAAAAACTGGGGACACCCTGTATAGGAAGGGCTACAGAAGTATTGGTCCCGTCTGGCAGCTGAACTTAGGGAGGACTTTGCCACCTTGCTTTACCAGTCACACCTGCTTGGGAGGGAAAACAGTCTTCTTGCTCAACAGGAGGTTTCATACTATAAAACAGATTGCTTAATTCTTGGCAATTTGTGTTTGGTAACTACCCTTTTCCTGTGTTTGCTGCTTCCTCTCTGAGCACACGTTTTTTCAGAGCCAGAAGAGACATTATGCTCCTCTCAGCCTGCCCATGGGCCCTGCAATTCCCTTCAGAGATTCCTTCTGTTTGGAAGATCTGGTGCCTGTGGTGGACTCACAACAACAGCAGAGAGCAGCAGAACATATACTAAGTTGTCCTTTCCTTCACAATAAAATCTTCCTAGTCTTGACTGGAGAGAGCAGAACAGTGTTCCTGGAGAACATTGCTGCTGGGTGAGAAAGGATGAAATATCAGGACATAGCATGAACAAAACACACCAACAGTAATAGCCTGTGATATTGCAGTAGCAGCAACAGGACAAAACTGCCACAAAACCAAAATCCTAAAGCATCCAACAAAACTTCGTGGAGAGATCCTTCCCAACACGATCTTGTCTTACTGCCCCAATCCCATCACCAGCTTCTCTGTCCCATTGTGGTTTTGATAATTTCACGTCCAACCACACCCCTCCGGAAAGGGCAATTCTGGATCACTTGGCAGGCCCCACCATGCTCAGCCCCACAACAACACAGCACTGATGCTGCAGCCAGAGGTGGGAGAGCAGCCAGACCTCAGGTCCATTCTCAATAGCTGGAAAAGAGCTTTCTCCAAAGTGTATCCTCCTGCAGCTCATGTGTCTGGTATAACAGCCCAAGCACAGGAGCTTTCCTTGCTTCTCCAATTTGCCTTTGCTCTGCTATCACACACACACTGTCAAGCTGTCCAACTCAGCCCTGCTCTGCTGAAATCCTCCCAGGAGACATTTCTCCACAAAGCTCCAGATAGAGTGATGTTGCCATGCTGGTACATTACAGCCCTGTCCCCTGATCATACAATCACCCTGAGGCCGCTCCTGGGGACTTAATACATTGCAGAGAGCACACACAGCTTCACACCACAGAGCCCAGGGCTGCTGAACCTGGGAGACCAGGGCAGCCCTGCCTCCTGCAGTTCCCAGCCCACCGGGCAAAGCTGTGCTCAGGCAAGCAGGATCTGCTGCCAAGACCTCCCCCAGTGAAGGCAGAACCAGTGACCCTGCCCTGAATCAGGGGAGCAGCACGGCAGGGCTGGGCACAGAGCCCTGAGTTACCATCCCAGCTCCGGAGCTGACAAACCCCCCACCACAGGCAGCGCCTGGTACAAAGCCTCCTTTGTTCCCGACACACGAGCCTGCTCCAGGCTGCTGCCGGGACACATCTTTATTGTGCCCTCCTGACTTCAGCAACAGGCAAGGCTTGGGGATAATGGTCCCTTTCTGGGATGCTGCTGGGGCTCACACACAGAGGCTGCAGATGCAGGGAGCTGCCAAGGTCCTGAGCCCTGCCAGGCAGCCAGCGCTGGCACCATGCATCCGTCACCACTGACAGCAGCACAAACCTCTCCTGAGCTCCACTGACCCAAACTCCTTCTCAAAGACATGGCAGAGCTCATCTGTAACCCAGCCAGTGCCTGTCACCTATCACTGCACTTCAGTGTCATGGGCACAGCTGTGGGATGCTGAGCAGAGGGGAAAAAAAAGGGGCATTTTTAACACAAAATACCTGTTTGTCCATGCACTTTGAGACTGTTTCATCACGTACAGGCATGGAGACAATTATGAGGCAGGAAGGAGGAAAGTCTGCAGACTCTTGTCCTCACTGTGACATGGTCACAACAGGATTCATTTTCAGGATTCCCTGCTCCCAGTGCAACAGGGAAGAGGGGTAGGAGGGCTGGAGAAAGTCTCTTGCTGGATCCCACAAACAGTTAAACTCTCCCTATTTAGCAGTGGTGGGAGGGAAATTTATATCCAAGCAAGAGTCTTGATGCCACCTGGGACAAGGCCAAGAGAAAAGCAAATTCTTCCAGTCAATTTATCCCCCTCCAATACTGTCTACCCAGCTACAGGGAGTTTCTGCAGTCACACAGCCACAGAGACATGAGAAAAGACTGCTTTTATTTTCCCAGCCACAGCCTACCACAGCCCAGCATCTCCTCAGCTCAAGCTGGAGCCAGAAGCTGAAGCTTAAGGGGAAGTGGCTGGACACCCCCACACAGTTTGTGAGACTGTGCTTGGAAGCTGTCATTACTTAAAAACATGGACATTTACTGAAGTCCAGAGCTGCACCTGGCAGACCAGCTCCAGCATCCAGGAGAGATCTGGGCTTGCTGGACACCAGCAGAGTCCAAGGACTCCAGGCTCCAGCTGTGCAACAGAAAATCTTGGCCACCTCAAAATAGCAGACATCAAGGCAGGAGGAAGAACCCTTTGCCATGTCAGGAAGCAGAATTATCTGGTAGTTTCTGCAAGTAGCATCTGTGGTCTCATGTGCTCCTCATCACTATCTGGACCTGCAGCTGACACCCCAGCTGGCTCTCACCCCATGCTCCAGATCCTCAGATCTCCCAGATTTCTCACTGATGCCTTGGGTCCTAAAAAGCAAAGCCTCCAGGAGGGCTCTGATCCCCTTTTCTGCTGATTCACAGGGCCCTCAGATTCAAAGAACCCAGCAGAGACTCTTCCATCCATGCATATACCTTCAGCACCTTTCCACACAGCACATGATCATGCTTAGCATGTTTTCCAGCTGGGCACAGCTCAGCATCCTGCAGCACAGGGCTGGACCTTTCATCAGGAACTAACTGCTCTGATATGTGACATGTCCAGCTGTGTTTTTTGGACTCTGCTTCTCCTTCCTATTTCCCTCCACTCTAGCATGTAGAAAGATGAGAACAGAAAGATAAAATCTCCCACAGCCATCACCCACTTCCCACCCCCTCACACAGCTGTACACCACTGGGCAGGAGGCACAGTGCTCTCCTGGAGCCTCAGCCCCTCGCCTGCATCATTCAAAGAGTATCATAAGCTCTGGCTGGGCCTCCAAACACTGCTCCACCTCAGAGCTGGAGACAGATGAGGTCACCTCCAGTCTAAAATCACTTCCGTTCTCAAACTGCTCCCAAGACTGTGCCACAGATTAAAAAGAGTGGGATGGGTGGGGAGGGAAACCCAAACCAATGGAGCATGTTCCCCATTAAGAGCTCAACACTTAATTTATCTCTGCCTCCCAGTCGACTGCCATCCGAACCCTCCACACTCCCTCCTTCCCCTGCAAGAACAAACCTGGCAGAAACTGCTTTGAATTAACAGCAGGGTATGGCACAAGCTTCACGGGACTACCCAAATCCCCAATTCCAAACCCAAGCAGAGCAGTGGGGAACAATCACAGCTTGGTGTTGTCAGATGAGCTCAGCCACACTGCTCTGTGTTGTGCCAGCTCCAGCTGCTGATCTCCAACTGCAGCAGCCCAACTCTATCTTCCCACACATACAGGGTTGGAAATGGTTTGTACTGGCGATGCAGCACTGAACACCAGCACCACAATCCTGTGGTTTCTCCAGCACAGCCCCATTCCCCACTGTACAAGTGGCCACACTGGCCAAGGTGGCAGCAGGATTCTCCCACCTGGATCAGACAGCATAAATGCCTGAGGAACCACACTGAGAAAGAAAAATGAAAATTCAGGTCATGAATTCACCATGCATGAGGGAGTCCTAAAGAAAAGAGCCTTGCAGTGGTCACACTTGGCCAGGAGAAGCCAGACTGACAGTTCAGTGGCATTCTTTTAAAAACACATTGACCACAGATGAATCAGTGTCTCACTGTTGGAAGCACTAACCCGACTGCAGTGCCTCAGGCAGCAACAGCCACCACACATCACTGTCACACATAAATACTCCTACACAGTCATGGGTTTTGCCCCTCACCCCAGACTTTGCTCAACATAGGAAGGCACCCAGGTTTTGTGGGTCTCTTCCAGAATTCCCAGTCTCACTGCAATGGCAGCCATTAGATGGGGCCATTTTGTCAGCAAATACAGCTGCTATGATCCATACCTTGTTTGGAATCCAATCCAGCTCACATCATATGCACGTGGCCTTGGCCTCACTGGTGACACAGCAGCCACTGGGCACAACCCCAAAGGGTGATATGAGCTATTGCAAATGCAGTGGATAGAGGAACAAGGGGCAGAGCATGCTTGAGTGCAGCTATAGATCACATGCCACATAATTTTAGACCTCCTTCAAGCAGATAGAAGACTGGGTTGTGTGTGCTGCCAATCTTGTGATAGTTTCTTTGGATCACACAACAACCTTAGGGCTGAACAGCAGGAGAAGTATAGCATGACTGCATCTGCCAGAGAGCACTTTGCTCCTCAGCCTCTTTCCAGAGGCCAGCCCTGAACAACAATCAGTCAAAACTGCAATGAAAGTGAGACCTTTCTTCCCTGTGGGCTTCAGCCCTTCTAGAAGCAGTGGGCACCAGAGAAAGGAATCTCTCTCAAACCCTGGCACCAGGCATGGACCTGGGCTGTTCAGGCAGCTGCTCTTCAGCATAGACTAGGAATAAATACACTGCAGGACAAACAGGTTTCAGCAGATGAAGCAGCAGGCTGTTCCCACCTGGCCGCATTCCCATCAGCTTCTTTCTGCCAGTTCTGGCTTCACACCTATAACTCAGTAAGATGCCAGCAGAAGTCATCAACACAGTGAGGACCTGGTGGGGAAGGGACTGTCCAACAGACAGGCTGCCTTGCTGGGGAGATGAGGAACCACAGAGCTTCTACCCAGCAGTGCCTGCGAGGTCCCAGTGGGAGAACTCCAACAGCTGTGAGTGGGGCAGGGCGTGCTTCACACCCACTGCCCTGAGAAACACCAACCACTACATGGAAGGAACAGGACTGAAGTTAAACATTTGGGCTAAGGGGAATCCTGAGGCTCAAGTGCCTCTGGGAAGTTTTAGTTGTGGTGTGATTGACTCACAGGGGAGCGGAGCCACTCCTTCATCAAAGTATGCTGTGTACCCCTAAAAATCATGGCCTCCAGACAGAAATGCCTCTAGACAGAGCTGTTATAACCTGGGCTTCAGTTCCACCACCTCTGAGCATAGAGAACTTCACTGAAAACACCCACACCTGCCCTGGCTGCACCAGTGCTGTCTGCTGAGCCCTTAAGGATCCAGTGTTGGAGAGCACTGAAGAAGGATCATGCTCTCCACCCTGTACCCAGACACCCTGGAGAGCTCCAAGCCATGTTCTCTGTCCGCTGCAAAAGGTATCAACACTGCAAAAGATAAGAAAATATCTTCAAGAGCAAAGCCTGTGTGAGTTTTCCATGCTGTGATGAGTCTGGGTGAAGCACAGACAGACACATGGGAGCATAGGGCCTCAGGGCAATGTGCTGCATAGCTCCTCAGCCCTGGATTTGTGAGAGATTTCTCTCCAGAAAGAGGACTGCAGCCAGCTCCACGCTCCCAGGGGGCATATCCCTATGCCAGGGTGCTGAGCCGGAGCACAAAGGTGATCCCAGCTGCAGAGGGCCCATGCTCAGCACACAAGACAACTGGCAGGCACACAGAGCAGTCAGAAAGCAGCACAGCCGCTGCTATAAACAGTGACTACCCACCAGCCAGCTCCTGCCAGGGAGACACAGGAGTGGCATAAGGAGAAGTCTGAAAGAAAATAGAAAGGACAATTTTCAAAAGAAGATGGGATGAGCTTAAGAAATTAATCTACAATGGAACATCTCTGCTGAATAGATGCCTAAAATAGAAGCAGCACTGTAAAAGTTTCAGTTCCAATACAGAAACCAAAATGTTAAATGGGTCTGTAATTCCTGAGTGCAGCCATGATCCTTTCACAGAGCTACAACTCTCACTGATTTTTTTGAGGCAAAGATGAAAGGGCCATTCAGAGCAGCCTGGAACATACCTCTTGCAGTATTTTCAGTTATTTTCCTTCAGCAACCCCTTTCCTGGACCTAATCCATGGACCACAGCACATGAAAGGCAACTGTAAGCCTGGCACCAGGTGTGTAAATGCCGAGGCAGCAGCAGCCTCCTCATGGGAGATGGTGAGAGCTCTTGCTACACAGCAACTTAGATCGGAGAGGGATGGTGGGGGGAGAGCAGTGACAAGGCTGCTCACCAGAGCCAAATTTATGAAAATACAGGAGGCATCTAGCTCCTCAGTTTCAAAGGAGTTAGGCACTTTCATCTGTATTAAAAGAAGGCTGGCCCTTGGTTCCTATTATTGCAAATTGCCTAAAAAATTTGCCTTTTAAATAACTACATTGTACAATGGCCTTTGTGGAAAAGCTCATGTTTCAGCCTATTGCCTTTCATCTCCACACCACCGATCCAGACCAGAGGAATGTGTTAGCTTCTTGGTTAATCCAGAATGTGCCAACAATTTCAGAGGCACTGCAAGCAGGATCACTTCATTTGTGGCAGGAACAGCCCACAGTCCTGGCCTGGCACAGTGGGAAATTGCAAGGCTGTGGCCCAGGAGAGGCTCCACAGACACCATTGTCATGAAAATACTCAATAACTGCCATCGTGTTACAAGGCCCCACTGAGCTTCATACTGGAACAAGAAGATTAGAGCTGCTATCATCTTACAAAAAAAAAAGGACTGGGTTTACAACCCAACTCTGCAATTTTGGGAAATCTCACCAGTGATAATTCAGCATAAAATACTGCAGCCAGACCAGGCAACCCAATTTAACCAGGACAGATGTGGAATACGAGTACTGTCCTGACAAGGTCTCAGGGATGGTGTTTTCTACTGAATTCAAGATGGCCATTTTGCCTCTCTCCTCATCAAAAATTACAGCCTTAGGAACAAACCTTACCACCCAACTGGACTGCAGGAGACATACACCAAAGCCATACATCTTGCAGAGGGTTATTAAAAGACACCTCCAAAAATCCTTTCCACCTTAAGATAACAATTTCTTCCCTGAAAAACTGAGAGAGAAAGCAACCACCAAAGGTTGGTGTCCCAAGCTGAATAACTACTCTCCTTACATCAGGACCACAGCCCAATCATTGAACAAACAGGGTTCTCCATAACATCTGTTCTTTGCTGATAATATCACTGTGACATTGGTCCTGGCTGCTATTTCAGTCTTGATTTCCACTGTAAAGTTTATCCAGTCAGAGTTATCAATATACTCTCTACTTGCCCTGTAGAAAAACCGTTATCAGCAACCCACTAATACAGTCCTGATTGTAAAGAACAGGTAATTGTGCAATCTTCCCTCCTGAGAATTTTTCTGTGGAATTGCTGATTTCATAGATTTCTTTCTGGGCTCATCTGAAAATAACAAAAATGGTAAAGTATATGAGAAGTAAGATGAGAGATGCTAACGTAGCAGGCACTGGAATAGCAGAGCTCATGAAGATGTCACCTTTGAGATGATTACATTGGATTTCTAGAAGTCAGAACGAAACCATATTAAAAAGATATTAGAGAAGACAGAAATTCATTTAACTGTAAACACTGTGGCTGTTGGACACACAAGGGGCAGCAACACGCAATGTTAGAAAGAACTTGGAAGCAATGGAGTGGAAAAAATTGCATTTGCTAGACTGTGCTTTCCTACAAGGCAACCCAAAGGAAATGGAATCAGCCACGTAGGTAAGGCTGGGAGCGAGGCAGGGTGGGGAATGCTCCACTCAGTCAATGGGTTAGCAGAGAGCCAGCACCCCCATGCAATGTCAGCTCAAGTGACAGCCACAACAGGCCAAGAGGAATTTTGTCACTCGCAACCCTTTAACGAGAACTGGGTGCAAAATCAAATTAGATACCCACGAATAGCTCTTCGGATGTGCAGCACAGCGTGAAGTCAAACCTTTATATGTTTTATGAATCCAATGAACTATTTTCAAGCAAGGCCTAGAACCATCGTCACATGCAAAATAAGGAGGGGTTCCCTTGGGCTTCTAGCCTGGGCTCTGAGTTGCTAGGCCAAACAGCAATCTCTTGGGATGTATTTTCTGTATTTTCAGATGTATTCTCTGTGTGGGTTCTCATCCCACTGCCCCTCACAGGCTTTTCAGGCTCATTTATAAACCATTGCCTTGAAAATACAAAGCAAGACCTCCTTCCTCTTCTGAAGAAAACACATGCTGGCCTATTACTGCAGGATGCCAGCCAAGAGGTGGGTGGATGCCCTAATTATTCTATTTTTTGAAAAATAATGAAGAAAAAATAGTTATTTGTCATGAAGGAAAATCCCTAATAAGCTAAGAGACAAACTCTAGGTACCCAGTACACGTGGATTCACTGGAGCTACAAGGAAGCTCAGCCCTCGAGCATATGCAGAGTATCTGAGGAAATGAGAGCAGAGGTCTCATCCAGACATTTCCTGGATGCCCAATGCCATTAGTGTCATGATAAATGGGATCCGAGTCCTCCAAAACGCCCAATACGTGCTGTGAGCTCTAACTTGCAGGGCCACGCTTCAGTACCAAACACACCCAAGCGCAAGATGCAGCACAGGAACAGCTGATGGGAAGAAACATCCACACACTTCACAAAGAACCAGAAGACGGCTCATTAAGCTTTCAGACTAACAAGCCCCATGATATTCCTCATTAGCAACCCCATGCACACATTGCACTGCTGCCACATGAGGGGCAGCTCCGATAACACCATCACTTGTTTACCAAGAGAACAATTCTGCTATTGCCTGACACCTGCCCATGACAGTGCGACCACGGGAGGAGCAGGGAGATGCTCAGATGACACTGCTGGGCATTCAAACGAGGCAGCAAAACGCCTGGCACTGGCTGGAACGTCTGAGCAGCTGCTGAGGACCAGCCCTACCACCTCAAACAGAAAGGCTTTCACTGACATTAATGAGAGCTGCTGCAAATAATGCCATCCCACAGCTCTGAGATGGCATGCAAGTCCATTTGGGGACTGGCAGCTGAACAGAGCAGGCACTGAGGAACTGGAACGCTGGGCTCCATCCAGTTGCTTCTGGTTTACTCAAATTGCTGTGAGATCCAATGCTGTGAACCTGGTATGAGCCAAGCATGGTGGGGCAGGGCAGATGAGGCTTATCCAGGTGACAAGAGGACACACTCCTGCTGCACAGTGCTGGTCATCGGGGTCCCAAGCAGGTCCATGTGGCACTACTGGGTGTATGCAGCAAACAGGCCTCTAACTTGCTGACCTCCATGGGCCTGCTCTGAGCCTCTGAAGTGCCAGCCCCAGGGCTGTTGGCAGACTAGAGCTGACCCAGAGGGTCCAGCTGCTCAGTGAACCTGGAGTGCTTCCCAAGCATGTCTGGATTAACTGCTCAGAAAAAGCACCAAGTTCTGCTAAATGACTATCCTCCCCACTGTCATAAATACATGCGCTGCCAAGGGCTCCTTTCAAGGGGAGGGAGCTCTTTAAAGCAGCAGAACAGCACAGGTATAAACCTTGGGATGAGACACGAGCAGCTTCTCTTCTGCTTGCTACAGCTCCAGTGCACTGCTCCAGCTGCTTCACACAAACCATCTCTGAGAGTCGGGACTGCAAGAACAACCGCTGCGAGACAAGAGATCATCCCTGACAGCATCTTTCACTGTCCCAATGCCACATTTCTGCTCATCTTGGCCCTGTGCAATCATGGCAAGGCTTTGCTGCAGACCAGCTGCATCTCTTGAATTAACTCCTGCTGCCTTAATTCAGCCCACTGCCTACAAAGCAGGGCAAATACCAGCATCTGAAGGCTCTGATGCTTCTTCCTTTACTGTCTGATTGCAGCTGGCAGCAGACTACCTAAGCAGCAGGAACCTCTGAGAACCTATAGGATCTTAAAAGCCATAAATGTCCCTGACATTTTTTATAGCAGGCCTCGGGCAGAGGGAAATTACTATTGGTCTAGATGGGCATTTCCAGTACTGCCTACCCACATTTCCAGAACTTCTTATCACTTGCAGAGACTCAGGAGAGCTGTAAACCAAACAGAAAGCACAGCCAAGGAACTGTGCGTAGGGCAGGCAGATGCCTTTGTGACTCACATTTCACCTGAATATATAATTCATGTAGTATGTAATTTATTTGAAAATAAAAGTGGATGTAAGACTGCAGGATCTAAAGAGACTACATGTGTGTACGTATCACAGCAAGAATGAGCTCAGTGCGTCAGAAAGGATTAAAATAGTTCCCACACTGAGGAAACAGCGAGGAGACATAACAAAAAGCTGAAAGCAAAGTGACTTGCCTGGGAAGTAACCTTAAAAAATAATTGCAATACAAACTATAGCAGTAAAAGGCCTGGCTTGTACTCTCATGTATGTTCATACAGCTCCACGTATCAGGGGTCTGCAAGGAAAAATGAAACGTAATCACTGGAGCCACACCTGTACTGCCATGGGCTTTGCCTCACAGAAAGCAGAAGGAAGATGTTAAGCCCTTGGAGCCTCTTTTCCCACAAACTGAGTGGATCTCTTTCCCCTCTCTTGCTTCTGCACCGAGAACGTCCAGAGGTCAGTGGGATGGGCTCACTCCTCATGGCCAGTCTCCAGGAGCTAGCACTCATGATCCTGTGGTTTATTTGCTCAGCCTGCACTCTCAGCTCCCAGTTTCTCTGCCAGGAATCATTCTGGGAGAACGGCACCAATTGCCTCGGGTGGGGTCAGGCAGAGACGGGCCATCCCAGCTCCATACACACACTCCAGACACACATTGGATAACAAGCTGCAAGACAAACAGGGCACTCCTAAAGATCCCCGGAAGAGTGAAGAGCTGAGCCGCACAAAGCTCAGGTGTCCCTCCCCTTGGCACCGAGTGGTCACACAGCACAGGCAGGGTCAGGCAGCCGCTGCCCCTCTCTCCCCAGCAGAAGTCAGGGCAGGGGGAGCACGGCTGTTACTGCCATCAGCCACTGCCTCTGCACAGAAACAGCCCAGATTTAAGAGCTGAGTGAACAACTGGAGTTAACTTCTAGTAGGGGCTTCCCACCTCTGACTGATTTACAACTACACTGGCTCACACCCCACAGAGCCACAGGCTTGCATGAACCACAGCCTAAGACCCCCACTGCTACATTTCCAAGTCTTAACCCTGAGCCTCCCCCGGCCCTGGCTGTCATGGCATGGCACCAGGCTGGGGCAAGCCAAGGGCTCCACAGCTGTATCCAGAGAGGTCTCTGCCATCCTGAGCATCTCTGCACTGTCCTGCCCAGCACAGCTACATCCCTCTTCCAGAACTCAACTTCAGCCTCAACTTCTCTTATTTCTTTTGACTTCAGGAGTGGACAGTTGTACTCAAGCCAGAAATTAAACAATTCTCCTCGCCCTCTTGGCGTTACACCCTTGCAGATGCCTGTGCAGGGTTTCACTTCCTCTTCAGCTCTTGGCCAACACTTAGCCAAGCTGTGCTCATTAGCAAAACAGTCCCTGCATCTTCTCAGCACACTCTCCCTTCCAGCCACCCCCAGCACTTGGCTGCTGTGATGCTGCTGGGTAACAGCCTTGCGGGCAGGGAGTGAGGGCTGAGGGAAGGGATAGCAGTCTAGAGCTGAATGTTAGCAGGTCATAACAGATTTCAATTAATGCACTGGAAATACAAAAGAGAAGGTATGAAGAATATTACCCCATTCAGTCCTAAAACAAAGACAGCTCTTACTTAAGTCAGAAGCAATGGATCTGTTCCACTTCTTGCAGCCCAGCCCCCACGGTCAGCATTGTACATCCAAATCTTCCCTATCAGCCCTGCAGTGCTGCCTTCCACTGTTCATGCTGACCAATGTTTCTGGAAAGCCAAGTCATGGATGAACAGCAGCACACATAGGTACTGATGAGGAGCATATGTTCTGGCATCTCATCCCAACACCGCACACAAATCCAGCTCCTGAACACTTTTGTGGGAACAAGATGATTGCAAACCTCTTCGCAGCTCCAGGGACAAATCTCTGGGAGAAAAGGAATGTGTAAAAGCAGACAAACATTTTTTCCTGTGCTTCAAGGCTAACCACACTGCAGACATGCACACACACATACACAAAATCCAGCCCTTATGGGAATTATTCCAGTATGCTGTGAAACAACTTGCATAAACTTCACAAACATCCGAACTCACACGTGTATTAGAGGTGCCCCACGTTTCTTTCATGGGTAGTTCACTATCACAGTGAAACCTCTGCCTTGGGAAAGAAGGGGACAAACACCTAGTATTGGTCTGGAAAGAAAACCCTACAGGTAAGCAAAGAACGTGCCCTCCAGTTCATGCTCTGCTATACAAAAGAAAAGGTAACCCAGAGGGCACTTGAAATGGAAAAGAAATGGGAATGGGAGAGGAACCCCCTCAACTTAGCCAAGAGGCATCTCAGCAAGAAGTACCTGAAGTATTAAGGATGGAGCCATGCTCCCCAGGCTTGGTTTCAGCACATATGAGCAGTAACTGCTGCATGGTTATAGGAGCCACCACTGTGGGGTGTCCCAAAAGAGCTGGGGAAACCCCTTGGACCAAATGTTTAAAACCAATTTGGCAAAAGCTCTAGAGATACACAGCAGGCACCCAGCCTGGCCTGGCACAGTGACCAACCAGCTGGTTGAGATGGAATCTCCTCTGGATTTCCAAGATGTCCATTTCATTGGGTATTTAATGAATAGCACCTTAGACTGAAACTGAGCAATATGGCTTCTAGAAGACACTGAATTCCACCAGTTGTTTCTCTCTCTTGACTTGCCTTTCCTCAATTTTTCCAGGGAACTGTCATAACAGAAGCCTCTTACATTTATTGCTAGAACCATCAAATGAAGAACAGCATCAGCGTGAAACCAGCAACGTTTTTGAGAGCATAATGGTTGTAAGAGACTCCTTGACTCTGGAGACTACAAGCACCCAGGGACTGTGTTTCTCCTTTGTTCAAATGGCAGCAACATTTTCCCATCTGCAATTGCAAGCCATCTTTTGCAAAGCCCCAGCAGCTGAACAAGTGTCACCAGCATCTCTTGAGGTTAAATGAAGGTTGTTCCTACTTCTTTAACATCAGCAAGGATTAGGCTCTAACATCTGTTGAACTTACACATTTGGTTAATGTGCCTGGAACACTGGAACAGCCCTGTACAACTCTCACAAGTGCAGCAGAATTTTGGAGTTACGCACAAGTAGCTGGGCAGGGAAATTGAAGTGACAAAAATCCTGTGCAGGAAGTACTTACTTCTCCTTTCCATAAACTGCAGATTGGTACTTGCACCGAGAGGGCTGAACCTCTCCCCTGCCCTGCACTCACAACTGTTTCATCCATCTGGAGCATAAATAATTGAAGAGAGACAGCAGCAGGAGACAGAATCTGTGCCCAGCTCTCCAGCGGTTCTGTTTCACCACAAAGTCCATGCACTGACCACTTTTTACAGCCCTTTTCCAAGTAGCCAAACAGACAAAGAATGGAAAAAAAAAGTCCACGTGCCCAGGATGAACTTCCCTTCCCAGCCCAGAACAGCCCAACTGTGACACAGGGCCTCCTGCAGCCAGGCTGTTTAGACAGATGCACAGCAGAAAGACAGGCAGGGCTGAACCTCCTGACCTGCTGCAGTCCCACCCGCTCCTGACACACTGTTCTGAGCACTGAGCCTCTGCCCAGCTAGGAGGGCAAGGAACCAACATTGTCTTTTGAAATGGGCCAAAAAAAATGAATGAAACACACAAGGCTTTTCACGGAGAAGCAAAACCTTCTACTCCTAGGCTACATCTGGCCAAGATACACTGGGACATCAGAAAAACAAGCAGGGATGTGCTGCTTTAAGAGCGTTTCCAGCATTTACCTCCAGATTCTGTGACTAATTTGCTACTCCCTTTCTGGCAGGCGCATCTTGGTAGCCAGGATGGAGGACCGGGGTTGGAAAACACAGAGGTTGGAACAGACATTAATGTGGGGAGTCAAAGAGAAACAGCCTCACCCAGGGCAAGCTATGACACAGTGAGAGACTATCCAGCTGTGGTGAAATATCCCATTAGACAGCTGCAAACATAATTTTGCTTTCTCTGAGGAGAGGAAAAAAAAAGCCACCTCACCACAACCACCCTGAATTGACACAGAGCAGGAAAACAGCTCCATACTGCTGTTCCAAATGACTCAAAGAATCACAATTACAAAATAATTGGTTTAATTCTGAGAAAATTAGAGAGTCAGTGGCAGTCTGTTCTCCTTCCAGGTTCCATACTTTTCTGCACAAGCAAGAACATTCCTCTAGTCGCAAGACTACAAGAACTGTTACTGTAAGAAAAACATTTAGGTGGAAGATGGCAATGTCACAAAGGAACAGTGCAGGTACAAATCCTCCAAGCTACTCCAGTAGAGACTTTTGGGAGATTCTGTAAAGACTAAGCTCTGCTTATGGTCTTTGTTGTACAGTTGCTGTACAGGAGAACCCACACTCCGATGATACTTCTCATCACATGTTTCACAAAATTCAGTTAATCAATTTTCCCCACACAGAAATTGAGGGTCACGTTAGGTCATGTTCAAGGCACAAGGAATCACCACTTTTCCCTCCTCTTAATCTGTTCTTGATCAGCAGCAGCTGCCTGCACTGGAGTTGTCCTCAGTGTGATGAGCAATATCTACAACTACCCCGGGTGCCTCAGCTCTATGCAGAGTGCAGTCTTCCAGGGGATACACTTTCCTGTAGCCCACCTGGGCTTATTTCTCCATAAGCACAGCAGAGAAAAGGAGAAGGCAGTTCAGCACACATTAACAGGGAACTGGGGGATTTCCACCAACCAGTGTTCTCTGGTAGGCAAGGCTGAGGTTGAAAGTTGACCTTAAAAGTGATGCTCTGTGTTGGCACAGTTGCTATTTTAGATAGAAGACATTTCTGCTGTTGCAGTATCTGCTGTTCCAGGAATGATAGAAATCTCTGCTCCACTTTTTATAAGAAAAAACAAGAAGTGTCCAAATGTAAGTTTGTAACATATAAACCCCAGATTCTCAAAAGCTGAAACACAAAGGCAATGAATTCAGTTCTCAATGACTTGCACTAAAGCTACTCCTCCAATCAAACTACCTTTTGCACAGCATCTTCTCTATATGCAGCCCCCCATATATTTTTTTACTGACAAGCAGACCACTTCAAAATAAGTTCAAGTAGAAAAAAAGGACTCAGCTGAATGCAAAAGGCACAGCCTTGTAATTTCAAACCCACTGAAAGAACTGGATCCACCAGATAGTCTCTGCTCCCACACCCAAACAACTTTGCAAATTGATGGGGTGGGGAGAGATCAACTTGGGAAGGAGAGGTTCCCATCCTCCTGATTTAAAAAGAAACAATGACTTCAAAGAACTTGAGAGACATGAGCCTGAATGAGCAAGAGCCAGCTTCAGAGACACAGCAAGGTAACACCCCAAGCACACACACGCCAACAACACGAGCTAGGAGGCATGTTCTGGAGGAGTGTGCCAGGAGACTCCAGTTTAACCAGGTACTTGGGAGGTTTCACCTTTACTCCTCCCACAGCAACACCTCTGGCTTTGGCAGAGCATCCATCTGTTGTGCATGCCCTGTCAAATTCTTGACAAATTGTTGGGTTTCCCTACACGGGGGCTACTTTTCTGCACATGGGACATTAGTCATTGCTTCATTTCCTACCCAGCTTCACCACGAGAATCCCTCTTAGTGATCCAGTGGTAAATAAATTGCTAGGAGCAAAACCATCCCTCTCCAAGAGGTGCTGAAGTGAGGTATAGTAGAACTGAAGAGCTTGGTGTCACCAGGCAACCTGCCTGCTGTAGAGCTCCACACCAGCCCAAGCTCTTAAACCACAACCCTTCCCCTGGGAATGGGAATGTCCAGATGGATGCTCTGGACACAGAGACCAGTATGAAACCACTGACTTCAACAATTAAGAGATCACTCCCTGGAAATCAGAGAGGTGGAGAATCTACCGTTATTTTTTCCTGATGAATGGTAGTAATTAGGAGCCCAGTCTGCAAATCAGAGTACTCTGAACCCAGACAATGCATCAGCCCTGACCATGCTGTGAGGGAGGATGAACACACATTCTTTGACACCCATTGTTCCATTCTATGGACTCAGTAAGTCATGAATATTATTAAGACTTTACCAAAAGCAACCCTACTTACATGCAATCTATTGTACTGCCCTCTCAGAAGCTCACTTCATTTCACAAATATTCATTAAAAAATAGCTTTTATAATATTTTTTTAGTTAATTCAGACAAGAACTATAGCTTTAGTAAATCCTTTAAATTGTTATCTGCTGTCAGATGCAAGAAAATTGGAAAAAAGCGTCACAGGAAGAAAAGTCATGCTCTTAAAAAATGCTAAATAAAAAAAATAATTATGCTTTTGCATGTTCACTTTAATTTTAACAGATTGCTTTGTGTTCACAGCTTGGTTTCCCCTTTCCATCCACAAGTAACAGGGCCAGCTCAAATCCATAATGAACTGTGCTCCGTCATGCAAGACCCACTCTACACTCAGTGTAAGACACGCACACGCACCCTCCACACTGGAGGAGAGACCTCCCCTGCCCCAGCAGGATCTGCACTGTCCTGCACACACGGGCTCTTTGGGGTACAGGCTCCAGCCCACTTTTGCCTATGCAGTGTTACAAGAGCCTTCAGCAGTTACGATAATATCTACAACAGACTCCTCTGATCTCCACCTCGCTTCTTCCCCTAGGGAATGCACAGAAAGGAGTCTTATACATAACCCGCTCCCCTCTTAATTTAAAAACATGAACTGAAGAACAGCGTGGTTCTGTGGGGAGGGGAGGCACGAAGCTTCTCCCCACTTCACAGCTTACACTAGATGTTCCACAGTGTCCAAAGTAGATTGCTTTCATCCAGAAATAAAACAATAATTAACTGTAATATTCACAAATAACTACAGAATACTAGCAAAACTTCAAGTACCTTGGGAAAAATGCATCTGGTGATCCCATTATGCTATTACCCCTAGATTTACTTTGTTCTCATCACTGCGATCAGCGGCTCACAAAAATGCTCGGTGCCAAGTCTGCTTTATATAGGGAAACACCATCTCTTGCCATGGCCAGGTGAATACCCAAGCTGCTACAATGCTAGTTTGCTTTTCTGTGGCCCAAAAAGGCTGTGCAGTACTAAGGAGTAGTAGGCAAGGTGTTTGCTTCATTTGCTTCACAGAACTGGAGCCTCAGAGAAAGACTGGACCCAAAGGCAAGTGTAAGCCAGGCTGGGAATGGGTGAGATTCTTCCCATGCACTGCTCTGCTGTGTTAAGCATCATCTCCATCCCCACCCTTGTGAGACAGAAAGGCCCTTCCATTTACAGCAGACTTCCCTGTATCATGATGATGGGTGCTGAGGAACACATGGGACCCTGATAACCCTTCACCTAAGCGTTCAAGCTCTGCATAGGAGGATTCCTCTTCTTTTCAAACATCCTAAATCCCTCCAAATACTAAATAAGACAACAAAAAAACCTGTCGATGTCATCTGATTGCATCACCCCTCCTCTCTCTCCAGGACTCAATGGCACGTCTCCAAATAGCTATTAGCTTTGCAAAGCAAAACAGACGTTTCCTAACACCCAAATCCTGGCCGCCCGCGAGGTGCCGATGGGCTGCAGCACCAAGGAGCGGCAGGACCGGGGCTGTGTCTGCGCATCTGTGCTGCGGAGGGGAGAGGGATGCGAGACGTGCTCCCAATACCCAAACGCCTCTGCCAGCCCCGCGCTGCCTTCCTCCATCCGAACCCGCTCGACACACCCAAAGGCAGCGACAAAAAAGAAACCCCAGCCAAAACCCGGGGGGATGCGGCAGGCAAAGCGCCTATTTCCCGGATGAACGCGGCCAAGCCGCCGCTGTGCCCAGGTAGCTGCCGCATCCCCGCGAAGAGCAGCGCCCGGCGGGAGCCCACCTACCTGCTTCTCCTCTGCGGGGCGGCGCGGCCAGGGCGGGGTGCCCGCGGGGGGGACCGGCAGCGGGGAGAGAAAAGGAGACACGGTGAGGCGAGAGGGACGCGCCGGGCCGCGGGGCGGAGCGGCCGCGCGTCCCCGCCGCCTCACCTGGGTTGACCAGCTTGCTCTTGTACCGCATGCCCGTGCTCATGGTGCCTTCCCGGAGCGACAGCCGCGCCCGTGTGTGCGAGGGTGGGNATCCCGGGAGCCGAGCCCGCCCCGGGCCCGCCCCCGCCGGGTGACAGCCGGGCCGGGGGCTGCCGGAGCCGGGCAGGGCAGCGGGACCCGCCGGCCGGAGCACCGGAGCGATACCCGCCCTCCAGCCCCGCCCCGGGCCGGGCTGACGCTCAGGAATAACCCCCCGCAGCCACCCCGACCCGGGCAGGCTACACCTCCCTGAAGGTTTGAACACTATAAAAGGCAGCACTCCCTGCTCTCGAACAGAACCACAGCACCGAGAAGGACGAATACAGTATTAAAAAAAAAAAAAAAAAAAAAAAAAAAAACACAAACAAAAATGGANAAAAAAAAAAAATGCAAAATCCAAACACAAATGGAATAAATAGGAAATGTGCTTCCAGATTTAGCATCTCAAAATACAGTGGGAAGTCCTGAATCATACTGCAACCATGCTGTGTGAAGTAGGAATGTGTGCTCTGTTTCCATTAAAAATTTTTAAAGAGGTTATATGGGAAGTTATTTTAGGTAAAAGCTGTCAGCGTAACTCTTTAAGACGAGGCAAGAGAGAACTTAAATGAAAAGCAGCAGTTGCACATGACATGAGAACAACTCATAGAAAACTGAACAACAGAGAAGGAAGGAGAATGGGACGTGAAGACTAAGGACACCCAGATCCTTCCCCTGACTTTCACGGCTGCAGGGGGGGGTCATGTCTTCCCCATTTCCAGGACAGGCAAATTACCAGACCTGAAACTCTTCTGAATACAGGACAGGATAAGCTTGGCAGGCTGATGGCTGCATAACTGAAGGGCACTGCCCTGCCTGGGAACAAATCTGACACCAATGCCCCAATACCAACTTTTCAAATCCTTGTAGTCATCACAGCATTTATCTTGGCATTTCTTCCACCTTCTCATTCAAAACATCCCCCATAATAAAACGAGGAGACACTTTCAAGGCCTGGCAATCCTAGGCACATACATTTTAAAACCACATTAGCTCACCCTCAGTTCACTTTTAGCCATTGATTCAAAGCATCAGGAAAAAAATTAATCAGGTAATTGTCTGCAAATTTCCTTGTTTTCAAATGCTAGAAAGCCACAGACCATTAGAGACTCTGCACCACAATTAAAGGCACCAACGAGCCAATCAGCCTTTCATGAGTTGTTTTATAGTCTGCCACAGTGTTTTACAACTAATGAAGACTGAAAGGACTGCAGTCAAATGCTCTTTGATCCTGCTGAACAGTCATTAAAACAAGTTACATGTGGGCACTTTGTCCCAGTTCTGGAAAACGTCAGTCCAGAGAAGGCCAGGATGAAATTCAGAGAAAGGGACTCGTCTTCCAAGGCCCTGGCACTGCCAACACCTATGGGAGTTGAAATGCAAAGTCAGAAAGCAGGCTCTAGCCAGTGTCCTCCATCCAGAGAGCTTCACAGTATAAAGACTTGGCTTAACAGCTATATATTCCCCCGGTAAGCTAAGTATTTTAACAAAACCAAGTTCAAATGTAACTGAAAACTAACATCAGTCGACATCAAAGAAGCAGTAGAAAGCATAAAAAAAATAAAACTACATTGAAAGGAAAGTACACACATATGGAATCAGCAGCTCTACAAGGCCTTATTGGACAATTATTAAAATAGATCTCAAATTTTGAGCCAAAATGCCCCATCTGGAATCCACAAACCCAAAGAAAGTACAGACTATCAACTGGTACTCAGTAACCCCAAGTAAAAATCTTTTCACTGAGGCTTCCCACAAAAGAACAGTGACAGTAACTTTAGGTGCCTTGCTTTAAAGAGAGAGAAAAAAACTCCTCTGTTATTAATCAAATTAAAGACTAGACGCTTTTGATAGTCTGCTTCCCCATTGTCCTAGCTTGGCTTTGAAAGGCAAAGCTTTCATGCCACCTTTGCTCAGAGAGCTAATCTAGCCCGTAACTAAGGCCTCCAACTGTAGTCTGGGTTTCTCAGGAGGGGTGTGGCTGTACTGACTTCCACAGGCACAAACGGACAGCACATAATTAAGAGGGTTGCAAAATATGATGCAAAATCCTGGAAGAAAAACAACAAGAAAGGTGCAAATAACAGCAAACAAATTATGAGAAAAAGTTTGCCATGAAATCTCTCACCTTGGCCCTCTGGACAGACATGGTTAAATTCAAATCTTCATAAAAATGGTAGAAAATTCGTGTGAATGCAAATCTGTCACTCCATTTCTTCTTTCAACTTCATTATAGCAGCCAGTGAAGTAACAACGTCACATCCATTTTATGTAGTTCAACTCCGAGCACGCCAAATATGCATCCCAGTGATGCCAATCATTTGTGAATCCTATTCTGATTAAACACTCATTGCTAGACAGCAAAATTAGGGGTAATCATTACATGAAAGACACCTCAATTTAGTACAGAAGACAAAGTGTCTCAATGCCATATTTGGAAACTAAGTTACACTTGTGCATATATAAAACACACAAGATTACAAAAGCATGCAGAAGAGAGCTATAACTCAGCAATGACAAAGGAAATAACATTCATGAACTTAAAAAGTAAGGTGTGTGATCAGATTTCCAAGATATTCATCCACCTAAAGACATCAGTAGGTGCCTAATGAACTTCGGGAAAAAAAAGTAGATATGAAATTTTGTTACCTAACTTAGAGGTAAAACACTTCTAAAGTTGTTTTGAAGTGAAGTCAATGCAGTTTGCATGTAGACAAATTCTAGAAAACACCTTCATACCCCAGGGTAAACATCATAATTCCTTTGAATATGCACTGTGCACAACACCATTACAGCATTTCATACATTAGCTTGAGAAGGCAAAATAAAATAAAACAAGAAAAACCACCCCAAAAAGAAAATCAACATTTTCCACATTCATACAATTTATTACAAAACATCAATGAAAAGTAGTGCTATGGTATATATAAAAAATCAGTACATGCCATCGCTCAGCTGACAGATAGAAATGCCTGTGACAAATTTTTGCCATCAATACTTGAGACCTGAAGCCAAACCTCCAGAGGCATCCACACAAGTTGTTGGTGTGTGGAGTGTTTATGGTGTGTTAAGGCACAGCGATTTAGAAAAGTCAGCTTCTTCCAATCACTGGTGAATCATCAGCATTTCATACATTTTCTCATACATCACACAAATGCAAATCACCAGAGATGAAGCTTCAAAAGCAACAAAAGCATAGAGAAAGTTCTGAAAAACTGATACGATACATAATAACCTAAGATGGCAGGTGAAAGTTATAATACTGTGCAAACACACATACATTTACTGTAAACAGGCCACAAAGTCTTAGCATTAATCACGAAACTGTTCCGAACAACCTAGCAGATAAATGATTAACTCCTTAAACCCACCACAATGACTAGCCCAAACAGTATACTCTTGGCAGTGTCTGAATAAAAAGGTATAGGAAGGATAATAAAACCACATTGGTAAGTATGAAGACAGTGTTACCAAAATAATTAAAAAAGATACACTATAAGTTGAATAACATTGAGTATATAAAACAAGCAGTTTTACAACACAATCTTCAGACTTTGTGTGTGTTTTAACGCAGGTCTTGGTCTGTGGCATCCAGCTTTTGCATTTGAACGTTACCACTCGGGCAAAGAAAAGAGAGCACCCATCCACTTAGAGAACCGTATGCTGCTGGGAACAGAAAAGTGGAAAACAGAGCATTAGAAATGGCAAACTCCCGGCACTGTCAGAGCATTGGGGGCAGTCGGAGCCCCTCCGAGCAAAGCAGCATAATCCAGGGAATAGGGAGTTCCAGTTCCTGCAGCACAGGGACCTGCATTACAACTAGATCAGCTGAGCAGTTTGGTCCCAAATATTTATCACAAATGTCCAATAAGAGCTTATAAATGAGAACTTATTTTTAGCTACATAGTTTCTCAGGCACCCATACCCCCCTCAGCCTGCAAGAACTCAAGGAGGGCACTACAGCCCTGCTCAACACAGCCCCGCTCAGTCCTGCACACAGCACATCGACCTTGGCCTGCTCTGTGAGGCATTACTGCTGCTGAGGGTAACAAACCACTCAGCTCAACAGGGCTAGCAGCAGGCAGCAAGCTCGACATCATGCACCAACACTGCTAAGGTAAGGCAGGAAAGCAGACATTTTTTCAAGCATTCAAACATTCAGCAGTGCTCTCGTGGCTGAAAAAAAAAGGGATACTGGTCTGTAATTTCAAAAATAATATCGGTTTTGGATACTTATGCAGTTACTTGCCAATCAAAAAGGCTGCTACAAAGAAAGCAGAATCCCAGCTTTCCTTGAAAGTTGGATCCTGCTTAAGAAGTTGTGTCAGATCTGGAACTCAGGGGAAACACCTCAAATTCTCCAGTCCCAAAAATACTCATTCCTGACAGAAAAAGTTAGCTTAATCTAAATGCTCATCTGGATGGAAAAAACATGGATATCCTAGAAAGCACTGTTGTGCCAACTTACTTATAAAATACACTGTAACATTCATCCAGACTACAGTGGGGATAAAGAGCAACGTGCTTTGCTCTTTGCCATTCTCACTGCGGGAGTTCTGTTCAATACACAATTCCTTCTCATTTTAAGGAGCCCACCACTTCTAATAACAACTAAAACAAGCAAGCTAGCCATAAGGCTTTAAAGCCAGAGTCCATAAATTGCTAAGCAAATTCAATATTCAAATTCAAAATCAACCTGTTGTGTCGAGTTTGAAAGGGAAAACTCTGTTTCTGCCACTGTCTGCTCAACTCTAATCTGTTACAGATCAAGAAGAAACTGTAACTCATGTTTCAGACTCACAAAAAGACTGGAATTTCCAATAAACATGAGGGTTTGGGTTCTAAGCACAGCTGTGCATTGATGTTAACAGCATTAGCTACACGATACCCACATTTTATAAGCTCATGGAACACACTTGGGCAGAGCATGTTTGTGTACTTTTAATGTGGATTCATTTCACTGCTCTTTCTTCCTCATCTCCTTGTAAGGCAATATTTTATGATACAATTAGGTTGATACTATTCTTGACTAGTTTGACCTCCAGCTTTACCAGACCAACCTTACAGTCCCCCATGCTCATTTAACCAACACACAGAGTTAACAAATGCTCCATCTGCAATGTGAGCTCATAGCAGCATTGAACAGAGAGGATATTTCTCCAGTGTGCCATTAAAACAAAACTCTCTCAATAAGTAGCATAACTAGCAAGTACTACATACACCTGCACCCTGATCATACAGCTCAGAATCCTGTGGTCACAGAGCTCAGAATCCTGTATTTGTGAAGATTTTGAACACCTTGTAAAGGAAATGGGTTTGTCTCCCCCTCAGTTCTTCCAAGGACACAGGGGCAACTTGACACCTGTGTTTGCTTCTGAACTCCAAATGGGAGAAATTTGCTTGATAAGCAGCTACATTTTCTCACTCACCTCAACTGTTTTTCTTTAAATAGCACCCATTTTATGTTATAACTACAGCCCTTTGCATGTCCCATCATCAGCAAGAACTTTGAGAAACAGTGTCTTTCCAAAAGGCAGAGGAGTACTGAATGACAGCAGTGCTCTGCTGTAGGGTTTGACTCATTTTGTCACCTCACCCCAAACATTTTGGTTTTCTGGTGTTTCAGTCATGCTCTGTTAACTTCACTGCTTCAAGTTTATTCCCTTTCCTTTGCTACTCTGTATGAAACAGAGTAACGAGACTTCACACATCCCCACAGCAAACATCAGTCAGCCAAGTTCACAGTAAGTTACAAAATTGGCCTTTGAATTGATCAACCAATGTTCATCAGTTAAATATGTTAATAGGGGTGATAACCACAGAGTCACATCTACATACCAGGATCCAAGCTTCAAAACTATCATAAATGTTCCTGTTTCTTTAGGAAAAAGTGGCCCTGATACATTTTCAGGTTCCCCACATAACCATACAATTTCCAACAGAAGTCTGTTTTCTAAAGCTGAAAAAACTTGTGCCAGCCCATCAATTGCAGGGTTTGCTGAATAACTCCACAGCCAGAAGAGCTGAGGAGAGCTGGACACTGACAGCACTCTCCTGGTCTAGTTTCTAGTGAAACATCCACTGGCAGTGCCAGGCAGTTGTTCCAAATACTACAAATTTGCCCAAGCTTCACATTCTCCAGGCTCTCAATTTCAGCTGCCAAAAAACTACAACATCATCTCTACTTCCTCAAATGACATTTCTCATCAGATCAATTCAGCATTCAGCAGCATCATTTTAGAAGGCTGGTTGCTATGACAGTGCTTTGTGTTGTTCTGTTAAATGATGTCAATTCATTGGTGGAAAGAAGGAGCTGTTTGGTGTCTTCAGCACTGTTCTTATCAAGAACCAGAACAGTGTTAATGTGCCCAGGAGGGTTTAAAATACTTGTGGAAATCACAAGCTATACTAAAAGAATTTTCAACATCCTACAGATATTTTAAGTGTAAGTTGCTTGGATTTCTTTTTTGTCTGAACACATTTCCCTAACTATAACTACATTTCCAGATGGCTGTATTAGCGTTCCACAGCCTGGCTTCTGTTACTGATTTGTCCCAGTATGATCTTGAAATTGAGTGAAGACAGACAAACCACATTTGTAAGAATAACAAGAGGAAAACAGATTGCAAAGAGATACACTTTGAGAAACAGAGAATGAAAGGGAAGAAACATCCACCAATAACCACCTCATTTGGTACAATTATTCCAGCTTTTCAAAATAATTGCTCATCTGAGATGGACAAGTTCAGAAACTAGTAAATATGCTACTGGAGTTACTGCAGGCTTATTTCAAAAGCATTTCGTATTTGAGAACCCAAATATAACTAAACCTGTTCCAGGTTTTGCTATCTTATTCCACCCTTCCATCTTTCTCTTCAATCCTTCATGTGCACTGTCAAATATAAGAACCAATAAGCTCCTACACTTTATAGCAGTGTCTTGTGTTTTACAAGAAAAAAAAAATCCAAGGAAGATTAGTAAGGTGAGTATATCAAAAGTCAGGGTAAAATTTGTTACTTCTTATTCTAAGAATATTCTGGTGTCTAGCTGTGCTCTCATTGCCCGCTCCACCTGTACTAGTTGCACACAGAAAGCTATGAAATGTTTAGAGGAAAGAGACAAAAGTGCAGGTCAACACACCTTTGTCAGGGCTGCACTCAAAAGATCTTAATCACCACAATTTGTTCTCACAGGCTTTTGTCAGAAACTGCAGTTGGAAACAGGAATGAACAGTGTGCCAAAATCATCTTCCTTTCCAGCCTCTAGCCCAGTCTTCACCAGCGTTCATCTTCATTCCCTTTCAGGATTCTACTTCTCCAAAGCAAGAAATCTGTCTGCCCTCTTTGGAAACTTTGAATGTATTCTCTGCATCTAATCTTTGCTTTTGTCACTCCCCTTATTCTTCTCTTGCTCCAGCCTTGAAAGTAAAGGAAACTGCTTGAAGTGAATTCTCCCTTTGCTCTTTCCATAAAACCTTTAAAGATGGTCCTATTCAAAAGGGATCAGGCAAACCAGATCTTCCAGTCATCCCATCTGTGTAGCACTCTCTGGTAACACAGACTTGTCAGTCTTTTAGGCAGGGATTTGAGTTTAGTTTTTAATTTTTTAATCATCATGCAATGCTCCTCCTAGAAAACCCCAAAGCATTCAGCAATCTCCTCCCCACCCCAAAATACAACTGAAATCAGAAGTGGGTATTTCACATATTTGGATATTAACACATTTCATTACCCTGCTGTTTATTCCAGCTCTTACCTGTGAAAGTCTTCATACCACACCTTACTTTTCCCAAAATACCTGAAAACATATGTATATCTGTGTTTTATGTAGGGGAAAATATTTTAAGGGACTTTTGAAGAAAACACAAGGATTAGGTATTTATCCAAAATAAAAAGAGTGAAAATATTAATTTTACTCTTTATAAACTCTCTGTTTAGAAAGTCACATATTTTTCTCAGCAAAAGTAAGGGTGCAAAAGAGCAGTGGGAGGAGAGACTGTGCTCTCAGTAGCACACGTGAACCTTTAAAGTTCTTGTAAAACTAGAACCGGAGAGATGCTCAAGATAAACTGTGACAGGACAAAAAGATTAATGCCAACTACATTTAAATTTGTTGGCAGTTTGGTTCTGTTAACCACTGTGTTAATTACAAGTTTCCTGGTTTCTCTAGAAATAGTGATTTCAATAAACCATGGCAAATAAATCTGATGGGAATGGTGGAGGTTGAACTCCTCATTCCTCCTAAGTTGCAAAGTCATGCATGACAACAACATGCATGAGAGAAACTTCCCTAAGGCTAAGCTCTGGATGAGGATTCCCTTCCACATGCTGCCAGGATCATACAGCAATACCCTGGTTTAGGAGGATGGCATCTGCAGTTCTGACTGCATACTGGCCAACAAATTACACTAAAAATCA